>CAUYSK010001229.1:0-36857 GCA_963575035.1 Avahi laniger | reverse complement strand
CACAAAGAGTGCAATGTGCACCACGCAATGGGATGGACATATTTGAAACCTGGACTGAGGGGGGGAGGGGGGGCAAGGGCAACACACGTAACCTAAACATCTGTACCCTCATATTATGCTGAAATAAAAAAAAATAATAATAATAATAAAATCCATCAAGAAGAGTCCCAATCAAAAAAAAAAAAAAGAACATAATAAATATGATTGTGCAATTTGAAGAAAACAAAATAAAAAAGAACAATGATTTAAAATTCAATATAGAAATGGACATGGAACATAAGTAAAGAGATCTAAAAAATGCATCATTGCTATGTTTTCCTGAAGAACTGAACAAATAGAACAGAAAAAATATTCAAATCTAAAATATGAGAAAACAATCCTGAAATAATGGCTTTAATCTGTAGATCAAAGAAGTAGATGATGTTCTAGGAAAAACTGATAAAATAAAATCAGCATTGAGACATACCCTCAGGAAGATACTGAACCATAAGGACAAAGAAAGAATCATACAGGCATTCAGGTAAGAAAAAAATTGTGATAGGTCAGCATCCCCAATCTACAGAGGCTAGAAAATAATATAACAATAAAGTCAAATTATAAAAAGAAGAAAAAGGGTGACCCCAGAATTTTATACCTAGCCAAGTATGTATTATTAAGTACTGTGTTTTAATCTGCAAACCTCACTCAGATATCTCCAACTGTTCCAATATTGTTCATTGCAGAAGAAAATACCGGGTCACATGTTGCATTTCACTGCCATGTCTCTTTAGTTTCCTTTAATCTGGCATAATTCTACCACCTTTTTTGTATTTCTTTAAATTGGTATATTTTAAAAGAAAGTCCTTAAAATTGGGTTCGTTTGATGTTTTACTCGTAATAAGACTCAGGTTATGTACTTTTGACAGGAATACTGCATACACCATCTTAAGCAAATGAGCAAATTAAAGTCACTAGAAACGGGACAAATTGACATCATGTTGCTCTTCATATAATGAATAGAGAATAACAAACTCAAGTTTTTCAGACTTAATCCCTCAAATATAGAATATAAACGCATTTTCGATCATACCATTTTTTTAAAAAAATAGAGAATACTTAGTAGAAGTGAACTTCCTGTCATACTACCATCACAACCCCCAAGTTCATTTCCTTCCTCAAAGGAAATTACAATTAATGGTTTGATGGGTATGTGTCACACCTTTTTCTGTGATTCTACATAGGTATAAAATATATAGTTGAAATGGGGTTTTTTTGAAGTGGGAAGAGTGAAGTTATATAAACATAATCACACTGCATATTTTGTCCTACAATTTGTGTTATTCATTTACTATATTTTAGTGTTTTCCATGATAGCTCACAGATACCTCATTTTTAAAATATGATGATTAATATTCTATGTAGTCCATGATATATATAAAGCATAATCTATTTATCTATAAATTGATGGAAATTTAGGTGGCCTTCAACTTTTTGTTATTTCAAACAATGCTGCAATGAGCCCTCTTGTACTTGTCTCTTCATGTACATATACAAATATTTCTTTGAACAGATATCTAGGAATGGAATACCTGAAATATATGATGTTTTGATTTTTTGATCAATTTTTCCAAATTGCCCTCTAAATCAAATCACCATTTTATGCTCCTACTGCTGTATAAGAAGATTTTATTTACACTTAATATCAACAATTTTTGATGTTTGTTAATCTATTGGAAAAAAATCTTACTATTGATTCCGGAGAGATTATGTGTTCATTCTTATAATTATTGGTCATTTTTATAATTCTTCTATGAGTTGCCCATTTGTATCCTTTATATATTTTTATTGTGCATATTTTTTAAAATTTATTTGTAAGTTGCTCTTTATGTTTCTTTGCATAATAATCATTTACGGTACTTAGGTAGCAAATATATGTTCTCCCAAATGTAGACTGTCTTTTAGTAAAGTACTCTCTACACTAGATAACTGGAAGAATCTTAGCAAATGAAAAGTCCCATTGTCATGATTTTACTCAAGGGAAACCTAAGACCTACAGAAAGAAGCATATTAATTTATACTAAGTCACATAACTAAGGCTTTAGCCTTATATGAGGAAACCAAAATAAATGTAAAATAGGAGAAAAATGAAATTTAGAATTTATATTTTGTCAAAAGACCCAGGTTGGAGACTAATCTGAGCTAATAATGGACTGCTCCTGGACAAAGACTTTAAATCCCTTAAAAAAGAATTGAACTTGAAATCCAAAATTGTAGGTTTGAGACTTGGCTTCACTAGTCACTAGCAGTATGCACTTGTTGCAAATCAGATTCCACCTTTAAAAAACAAGAATACAAATAGATGTCCCTACATATTTTAGATCATTAAGGTAAAAATCAAATGTTATAAGTAAAAGCAGAACTTCATGCCTTCAAAATATTTCACAAGTACAGATGAAACCAGAGTGACTTTAGGTGATATATGGTAATCTCCAGCCCAAAAATAAACTATAAACTACCTCCCAATTACCAGATCTAGTGAAATGGAGAAATCAAAGTTTTAATGCTGTGTACAAGATAATAGAGATTTCTGTCGGGTAGAGTTTCTCATTCTTCCCTATTTTAATCTTCAAAAATTCATAGTTTTTCAACAGGCTACATATACCTCAGCTATGCTAAGTTTCAGTCATTTCTTTTTATTTTACACATTTAGCTTCAATTTACTTGGTTTAGAATGTAAAATTAAAAAGCCCAAGTTTATTTTTACTGTCTATGATAGAAAAATATTAAAGACAAATATTATGGCATTGATAATTCAGTTTTGAATCTTTTCATAAAAATTACTTCAAATTATAGAAGTTAATTACTATTTTAAGTGAACTATAAGCACGACTATGTGGCATATAGCAGGTTGTCATCAAGTCTATCGTAATTAACTATGAATTTGCTTTCAGGTAATTTGAATCCTTTTTTTAATACTTCCCAATTTAATCATTTCATCTTCTCAGAAAAAGATGTGTAAATGAAACTCATTATTACTGAGTACATGCAAGGTCATTTAGTGCCATTCTGCTGAAAAATTACAAGAGAAAAATAATACCATTAATAGAGTATCCATCACTTTGATGAGACTACAGATTGAAATTCACTCTCACATATTCCTATTTCTTATGGCTTCAGAACATTGTGTATTAATAAAGACTAGGACTTTCTTATCAGTGTTGAAATGGTTACTGAAAACTATCCAAATGCAGTAACATTCAGAAGGACTTTTTAAATGCAAAATTTTCTTTATAATAAAAAATAATTTCTTAAATACCTTGTATATTTTTATGCTAATATTTTACTGGAAAATATGAATAGTGCGAGTGACAGTTTATTAGTTACAATTAGTCAAACATGAATAATCTAAGTGTTCTCAATTTTAGTTTAGCAACACTAAAAATATGCAAGAATTTGAAACAATATGAATATCTAAAAAATGTCATGTCATGGACTACAGAAGATGGGATCATGCACTCACTTAATTAGAAGAGCACATAAATTCTCTGGAAAGCATGAAGACCCTGGCTTCTTCACAAGAGATCTAGTACCTCAGAAAAATGCATAAATAAAATAATGTATAAATTAAAGTCTTATAGTTAAATGTTTTTCTTGACACAGATTTGCTGTTGTTTACTTTTTTGATAATAATCTTCCTACAATTCTAGAATTTTACCATATTTATACTTTTCAGAAAATTCAGACCATTTCTTCTGATCATCAGTATTTCATTATAGTACATTTAGAGGTTCCCATTTTAAAGTTAATGTGTATGATCTGAATAAGATAACCTTTGTATAATTTGCAGATGATGAAAAGTCATCACTGCTTGCTTTTCATCATGAGGTTTCTGTTGGGGTGGCCTGCACCTCAATACTAGCCTCTCAATGAATAAATCAATGAACAATGCTAATTTGAATATAAGTTTCATAGAAAGGTTTTCTTCTTTCAAAAATGGTCGTTTGCTTAATTTTGACCATAGTCCAATTTTTAAGCGTTTCTGCATTTTATAATGCTAGCTTCCAGATTTTTTCACTTAACAAAAATTCAGAAATATCTTTATAATTGAAGACCCCGGAGTGGCGGACAAGTCCCAAAACAAAACAAATAGTCACTAAATCTAAGGGCAAGGTCAGCAATTTCTATTCTCTAGTTCATAAACAGCAAACTAGCAGTCCATGGCCTAGTTTTTTATCACCCAGTTTGTTAAAACAAAATTTTAAAACATAAGTAAGTTACTAGTATTTTAAAATGAAGATATTTCATGTGAAATTTTGAGCTTTCAGTTTCCCTTTAAAAGTGGAACACCTAGTCACTCAACAATCACGTTCCCACACAGCTACTGGAGCTAACCCAAAGCTGTCCCCTTCAACTAGGGCATGCACACTTCCAGTCCCTGAACTTCCCACCACTTTCTATTGTGTTAACCTGGCCCTTTCTTACTCTCTTTACTTGCCTGGCCTCTCTTAGCATTTGGATCTGACACTTCAAACTGAAGATTAACAAAATCACCACACAACTGAGAAGATTAGATGAAGATCAATCTACTTTGGTATCTAGGGATCACTTTATGAAGTGATCCTCTCCTGATGTATCAACATATGGTTATCATCTGAAAGAATAAGGAACACTTAATCTTGCAAACTATAATTTTCTACAAAAATTTTTAGAAATTGAGTCAGTTTCTAAACTAAGCCCCTTGTTAAAATTTTTTTAAATGTCTTTTTCATTTTTTAAAATCGTTTTCGGTTGATATGTCTCTTTCCACATTTTTCCCTTCAAATTATTTATTTTTGTTGAGGTAAAATTCACACAACCTAAAAGTAACCATTTTAAAGGGAACAATTCACTGGCATTTGGTACATTCACAGTGCTGTGTAACCATTACCTCTACCCAGTTCCAAAACATTTTCGTCATCCCAAAATGAAACCCTGTACCCGTTAAGCAATAACTCCCCGTCTCACCCCACTCCCCTCCCGGTCCCCTATCCCTGGCAACCACCAGTCTGCTTTATGTTTGTGGATTTGCCTATTCTGGGAAGTTCAAACAAGTGGAATCATACAAGAAAGAAAAAGTTCAACTTGCTTCCAAGACAGGCATTGGGGAGCATGATGACCCAGCTGGTGGTATCCTCCGTGTTTGGGCTGGATGCAGAGAAGCTGTGGCTTAAGTGCCTGGAGCAGAAGGAAACTGGCTACAGCAATACCTTTATAAGGCTTGCCATGCCAGAACCAAGATAAGCAGCTTATGAAACCAAAAGAGCATATCGAGAGAGGCAATATACAATCCACGTGGACCAAGAGACTAGGCAGCTGATCTATAAGAAAGTTACATGCGCCCCTGGCACTTTCTTGCATGTATAGGTAATTCTGGAACAGTTAAAGGTATGAGAACAGAGAAGACGGTAGCTAAAATTATGGGTGTATTTTGTTTTCATGTGTATGCATGTGGGTGGACATGCATATATTCCAAGTTATTTAATTTTTTATAATAAAAATAATAGCAATTATTTTATGGCCATTGAAAACAGAAATTCTGTCTAAAGTCTTTAAGAAAAAGAAGTGTTGGAAGAAAAGATGTCCACATTCTTAACAGTTGATCTCAGTTTTAGGGTTGGTTTGGGAAAAACTGGCACTTTTTTGTGGTATGTTAAAATATTGTAGCTAAGGTTACTTATTTTAGCACGTCACCAGAGAAAGAGTATGCTCTGTGTGCAAGAAGAGATTACCCACCATTTGGGGGTGTGGGGGGAGCTTTTCCTCTCCTAGCAATATTAATTTTGCTTTTTTAGAACTTTATTTTCACAGCTAGACTCTCTTTGCACTGAAGACATTTTAAAGTAGCAGGACTGAACTTGACCTGAAAGCACCCCTCTAAATTTTCATTGTATTTTCTCTTCTTCCCACTTTTCCCCTTTCTGAAGTCTCCAAAATGGATGCTATAGTCAACTACAGCCTTTCTTCTTTCTGACGTGGCTTGAGCTTTGGGCCTCGAAATGTCAGTTGCTCGCTTCCTGCTTGCCAGAGACTGAAGTAGAAGCCGAAATGTCAGATGAAGACAAAACGCAATTTTCTTCAAGGCGTCAGTGAGGTGTTTAAAATGAACTGCAAAACTGGAGCACTCAAGATTTGGAAGTCGTTTGTGGAGAACAGCTGACCTGGCGTTGGGCCATCCACGTCCTTTGGGCTGTGTTCCCGAATGAGAGGGAACTAGAACGAAGGGTGACAGCTCGGGGCCGGCAGGGAAGAACATGCAAACAGTGAAGCCATGTTACCGTGATGCAAGTGTCATTGCATCACACCGCTTGCATCCAGGCAGATGGGTGCAATAGTGTCTGTTCTGTGGAGTGCTACTCAGCCATAAAAAGGAATGAAATAATGTCTTTTTTTGCAGCAATTTGGATGCAACTGGAGACTATTATCACGTGAAGTATCTCAGGAATGGGAAAACAAACACCACATGTATTCACTAATAATTGGGAACCAAACTATGAGCACACATGGGCACAAAGAGACGTAAAAGACGTTGGAAGCCAAGAAGCAGGGAGGGTGGTAGGCGGATGAGGGGGAAAAACTAACCTGTCTGGACAATGAAACACACTGTTACGGTGATGGGCACATTAAATGCCCACCTTAAACATTATACAAGGTCTCCATGTAACAAAAACATTTGTGCCCTCTTAATATTTTGAACTAAAAAAAGAAAGATAATTAAATTTAAATTAAAATGCCTCTATAAAAAATGCCATGATAAAATTTGTTTATGGTACTATGGAACACATAAACATCTCTTGAAATGAGGGAGAATGGGATCTTGGAAGTACTAATCCTTGTAGGAATAGAAATCACAGCATGATTCAGTGTCACAGAAGGAATATTAACTATCTATCAAATAATGAATTCCTCCCAAGTAATGAACAATGTATAATCACCAGCCAGAAAGCACTACTTTAAACTAACTGCCCTCCTGGGTGTGCTAAAAAGGTCAGCTGAGAACAGTGCTGTTGAGAGCGTGAACACCTGTGGAATTTGTGCTATGCCTACTTTTATATGTGTTACATGTGCTTTCTATTTATTAAGTTACATCTACTGAGATGGTATACCTGGATTATGTAAACACGGTTACTAGTAGAAACATGTCTGTAGAGTTACCATATAATGTCATTTGAAGACTCTAGTTCTCACAGTGGAAAAATGTTGTTACTTGACACCATTACGTAAGAAACTACCAAAAAATGTTCTACTAGAATTTAATACTAAGAAAAAAGTCTTTCCAGAAAAGCTCATATTTGAATTTTCGTCATACAAAAATTATGATTCATCCTGTGTTGCTTCACTTTTGTCAGGAGGGGGAAAACAGAAAGATGTAGGATTTAGTTGTTGTTGTTGTGACTATCTCCCCATAGATCCCAGTACAAATATTTTCCTTCCTCTAAATTATTTCCGATCATGCTTGCCATTCTATTTAAGCCATTTGTTCATTTATATATTCAAACACCACAAACCATTAAAACCCCTTTTGAAGTAAACAAGTGTTTTAAATTATTAATCAATAAATAAATGAACAGAGAGATGAATAGATGGATAGGTAGATGGTTTCACAGGTAAATAGATTGATAGTTTTCTTTCTTTATAAAAACTTAGATCCTCAAATATGATCTATGTTAGTGCTACTTTATGTTTTTGTACATGTTTTTAAACAACAAAACAGTGCCTAGTTTTTAATTATTCATTCAGGTCACCAGGATATACATATTTACATCTTTTAATCGTAGCACTAGTGAGTTAATATTTTCTAATGCCCTTAGAACAGTAGTTGACATAGAGAAAGTGCTACATACATGCTTGTTACAGAAATTGTTTTATACAGTGTTAAAAATGGTTGCTAAAGCTTGAGAATTTTCAAGAAGTTTAGTTATAATAGTGCATGATTGACTGAGGAAATTCAAGTGTTCCAAGAAAAAAAAATCATCAATATTTTTAAATACTTCCTAAGATCCTTCAAACAAAATTTCAACAAAGCATCATTGCCTCTCATGTGTTGTAATATTAATAGTTTTTTAATGCGCCTTAGGATAGAACTGACATCAATAAAACAACGTTCCCCAAGAGGAGTTGCAAAATACCTCCTGCTGAACCTGAAATATAAAAAGCTGGTTCATTCTGACCACCAGGGATACAGTACGAGCCAGTATACAATGTTCAGCTGTTTATACTGATATTAATAATACATGGCTAGATGCATGATTTCACCACATATCAGGGCACTCTTAAAACTTGAAGAGGTAAATGTGAGACAAACAAAAAAAAGACAGTCTCCCAGGCTCTGGATATGCTAGTGGCTGTTTCAGGAGCCTAAAGATGAAAGTAAAATGTCAGAAGCAGAAAGGAATCAAAATTCTTCAGAAAGTAGCCTCCAAATTCTTCCATCTTAGGGGCCAGTTGTAAGCATGATAATATTTAAATGAAGAAGAAATTAAACAAACGGCTTTATGAAAAATTAAAGGAGGACTTCTCCAAGACTTATCTCCATGCAAGGGCAAAACCACTATCAAAGTACACCCAAAAGAGTTTTTTCCAATTCTTTAGACAAGAAGCACCACCAGGGCTCTGTTGGGAAATGAGAATTTCGAGGTCCAGTTAGAAACTGGAAGACGCTAGGAACCTAATTGGTATCAAGATTTTATTCCAATGGATAGCAAAATATTAGCAATATCCCTGCAAGCACACATAAGCTAAATTCTAACAATGAACCATACAAGTGGGGCAGAATTTAAAACAGGCCCTTCCGTTTAGTCTCTGCAAGAACTTCCAGATGCAGTTAAATTACTTAGTCTTGTATTTAAATCCAGTTCAATATACATCACACACTGTGGTGTATGTTATACATTTTGATGCACATAATCACATTTGGATGGTGGCACATCTATTTAAAAGGTTCTGTGCTTTTAAAAGTGACCGTGATAGTAAAGGCAACTTTAAATGTCATATATATGAAATGAAAAGTTACTATAAAGAAACAGAGGACTCCATGGTATACATATACCACAGTTTATTAATCCACTCATATATTGATGGACACTTGGGCTGTTTCCACATCTTTGCAATTGTGAATTGCGCTGCTATTTTTATTTTGAAATATTTATTGATTCAAAGAAAAGTTTCAAATAAAGTACTGAGAAGTCCTGTATACCTTTCTCACAGTTTTCCCTACTGATTGTGTCTTCCACAACCATAATATAATATTAAAATTAGAAAATGACCAAGATACAGTGTGTGTGTGTGTAGTTCTTGTCATTTTACCCACATATGTAGATTTGTGTAACCACCATTGCAATCATGATGCAGTATTATTCCACTACAAAAAAGAGCTCCCTAATGCTACCCCTTAAAATGATGCCCATCTCTTCCCTATCGATCATTGCTAATCCCTAGCAATTACTAATGTGTTTTTGATCTCTGTAATTTGTTATTTCACGAATGTTTAAAAATGAAATCATATAATATGTGACCTTTTGAGTTAGGCTTTTTCATTAAGCATAATGTTCTAAGATCTATCCAATTGTTTGTATTCATTAATAGATGATACCTTTCTATTGCCGAGTAATATCCCATGATATGGATGTATCACAGTTTGCTTAACCATTTACCTATTTTGTTTGTTTCCAATTTGGGGCTATTACAAATGAAACTGATATGAACAATAATGTGCATACTTTCATGTCGATGTAAGTTTTCTGTTTTCTTTTCTTTTCTTTTTTTTTCTTTTCCTTTTTTTTTGGATAAATGCTCAGAAGTGAAATTTGCTGAGTTGTATGGTATGTGCATTTTTACAGTTTTAAGAATCTGCCCAACTAATTCCCAATGTTTGCACAATTTTACAATTCCACCAGCAATATATGAGGGTATCTCCACATCCTTGTCAGTATTTGATATTGTCAACATTGTTTGTTTTATTTTAGCTGTTTGAATAGGTATCTAGTGATATAGCTTATTGTGGTCATAAGATATTTCATATCAAATTTATATGTTCATTTTCATAGAAATAATTTCCTGAATAAGCAAAAAAAAACATTCTTATTTTTTAAATGGAGTATTGAGTTGAAATTTAGAAAAAGAGATAATTCTGCTGGATTATGAGAGAACTAAAGAAATAAGGAGAAAAAAAGATCTATTTCTAGTTATGTAGGGCTAAAACCAGACTTTTGGATTAGAATTAAGAAACATTCCACATTCCCATGAGAAAATATATAATTTCATCAATATATTTTGAGTATGTCAATAACAATTTTTTTAAAAAAATGTTGAACTAGCCAGTAATGTTCTCTTTTTAAAAATCATATCTTTTATCTATCTTCCTGTCATACCATTCCCAGAATTTACACTCATTATTTAAATTTAGCTTTTAAAAATACTTTTGTAAATATACATATTTATATCCCTTGGGTGAATGCCTTAATTCTTAGGAAAGTATACAACTAGTAACACTTCTAATACTAAGGATCCTAGCTCTACATATCTAAACTAAAAAAAAAAAAAGGTCTATGTGCAAAGCATTAAAAGAACAATTGTTTTTAGTATAAAATATGTCAATGTAACATAATAACAATCAAATTTAGAAGCTGAGTTCTCTAGCATTACTAACATTGAGGAATTATGTGAAACGGGAAAATAGTTTCTTTGGTAATTTAACCAAAGTAAATCTTATCTGTAACTGAAATAACACAAAAACATAACATTTCCTTTGCATTTTCTTAAAAGGAACTTTTTTTTTCAGAACATATGTTAGCATTTCATTTAGGGTCTTATTAAAAATGCCCTGACATTTCTGTTTGTCTGAATAGAATTTCACTCCCTCACACATCTTGAGCATTATAAAATATCGCATTAACCTTTCTAACAGAGTTTAGCATGACACAGATGTACTTTTCCAGGGGAATGTATTATTCATTAAGTAAATAGTAGAAGCAATATGAAAGAATTGTCTGAGTACTAAAATTTAATCAAAGCAATTAAAGTCAAAGGTGTTAATATACTGCTAGACATAGCAGAGTCATTAAATATTGTTGTTCTCCTTTTTTTCAGGAATAAAATAGACTTCTACTTCAAGTATTCATCTGAACTTTTATTATGCCTCATTATTTTTGTACTAACTCATTATGCCTAATTTATTCCAAGTACTTAAGTGGAAGATACTTTTAATTTTATATTGTTTTTCTATTTGTGCATATTTGATAAATAATTTTAACTAGTTATTTTATTACTACTTTACAGATACACAGGTGATAACATGCCAGAGAAAGTATGTTAAACATAAATAGGAATAATTTTATATTCCATGAAATTAATAATTTTCAAAACAAAAGTATTGCATGAAATGCTTTGTGATTTAATAGTAGATACTTTTTCAACTATTATTTATATAATTATACTAAACACTTTTACTTATAGTCAAATATAATGACAGAAGTTATCAGTTTATGAGCATCTATAATGAGTCAGACCCCATTTTAAGACCTTATATTCAGAATCTCGTTTTGTTTTATTATAGGTATTTTGCAAATGAAATTCAGAGAATAACTCCCCCATGAACATTCAACTGGTAAATGGCAAACACAATCTGTGAATTGAGAATATGTTAAAAAAAACATTGAGTGGTCATCCACAGTGGACAATCTGATGCTGGGAAAGGAAATAACCAATATATAGCAGTCAGAATATCCATATCCAAAAATAGGCTGGTTGAGTAAAGCTTATGAATAGTTTGCAAATGAAATACCTAGTGATTTAAAAAATGGAGAAAATTAAGAAAATACTTAAATGTACTGCTTTTTATGGAAAGGAAAGGCATAATATATAAAATCACCAGAAATATAAGTAACTAACTCAAGAAACTTTTTTGAATGCCTAGTATGAACAGACATCTTATGCTACAAGTATTAATAAAATGCACAAAAATTAAAGGTGACTTCTCACTTTCAGCTATGCCATATTTCAATGCTTAATTTAACCACAATGAGTGGGAAAACTTAGATTATGAAATAATAGAATTTGGTCGGTGTTATTACTTCTATGCTTTATCAAACTGGTTCTCCACAACAGGAAATAAATATCCATGTTGTTTCCAGCTTTATGTCTGTGATTTCAAAGTGAGTAATAAAGATGGTAGGACTTTGTACCTATAGATTCCTTCTGATCTGACAAATGGTTTTCTGAAGACAGGTGGTATTCAAATTCCTCAGTACAGAAATCTGAGCCATGCGGATACTGTTAGAATTTTCTTATTTCATTTGTGACACTGAGAGAAAAGTTTCTTCTTATTCTGAAATAGAAAAATGAAAAATAAACCAACATAATTTTCAAAAAGAGATATTGATTTATTCATAGTTTGCTCAAGAAAAAAAGAATAGCTGGGCACTGTGTCCTATGCCTGTAATCCCAGCTACTTGGGAGGTTGAGGCATGAGGATCCCTTGAGTCCAGGAGTTGGAGGTTTCAGTGAGCTATAATGATGCCACTGCACTCTACCCAGGGTGACAGAGTAAGATTCTGTCTAAAATAAAAGAAAATAACAACAGTGTGTAATTTCTTTTGCCTCTCTTAAAATGAAAATGTCACGTATACCACATTTTCTTTATACATGATAGAATACTATTTTGCCTTAAAAAAGAAGGAAATTCCGTCAATTACAACAACATGGATGAACCTGGAGGACAATATTTTAAGTGAAATAACACAGGCAAAGAAAGGCATTTGCATGATTTCGTTTATAGGTAGAATCTAAAAAAATTGGATTCACAGAACCGGAAAATAGAATGGTGGTTACTAGAGGCTAGGGTGGGGGTATTGGGGAGATGTTGATAAAAGGACACAAAATTTCAGTTAGACAGAAGAAATAAGTTCAAGATCTACTGTACATCATGGTGACTACAGTTAATAACAACATGTTGTATATATGAAAATTTCTAAGTAGATTTTAAATGTTCTCACCACAAAAAAATGATAAATATGTAAGGTAATGCATATTTTAAATAGCTTCATCTAGTTATTCCACAATGTATATGTATATTGAAACATCAAATTGTACACTATAAATATATAATTTGTACTTGTCTATTAAAGTATTTTTTTAAAAAGTACTTCTTCATGGAATTAGAAGGTCTTAGCCTAAGAAGGAATATCTCATGATCTCCCATTAAAACATGAGTATATGTCAACAATGCAACTCTCTTTAAAAATAGTCCATTTGAAAAGGAATGTATGATTTCAAATCACTTAGTTGATTCAGTTAAGGCAACTTCTTATTTTCAGAATTAAGTATTTTAATATCCTCAGTGTTATTTTTTGTAAGCCAATTTTTTCATCCCAAGTAATCTGAAAATCATGTTGCTGTGGAAATCATTGAATACAAAACTGAAAAATATAGATATAGTCAATTGATTGAAATGAAATGTTTAATCAAATGTTGAATATAGACTGCAGAAATCATTTTGTTACTGACACATTTTTTCCTTCAACTCTATGTATTTATATAGCACTTATTACTATAGTGTCTAGATATCTTGACAAATGTGTCATGCCAACACAAAACACTATATTCTCTGGCCAAGCCTATGGAAAACCATATGGCATACTGAGCTATTCAAAAGAAAATACAAAAATAAATCACCCTATGTAAACAGACATTGGATATTATTATTAGATTGTCATGGTGTGACTTACTCTTTACATGTCTGCCCTAAGTCCTTATGTAGTTATGATATGTCATGGAAATTACTAGCATTGGCCCTGACTCATAAGAATTGAACAATAACTGGTAACTACTACTATTAATGTAACGGCCAATATGGTTACCATTACTGGACAAACTCCTAAAGAGTTTAGTTTGATAAAATCAAGATTCATTTAAATTTAAGAATTTTTTTTCCTTACTCTTCAGTTTTAATAAATTTGTAATTTCAGATGCTTAAAATGCTCCCAAGGTATTTGACTATTAAGACAATTTTATTTAACTTGGTTACTATTTTTTAACAGATTTTAATTTGGGGGCAATTTTAGGTTCACTGAAATATTAAACAGAAGGTATAAAAATTTCTCTTATACTCCCTGTCCTCATACAAGTATAGTTTCACCATTATTAACAACCCCCACCAGGGTGGTACATTTGTTATGATTGATGAATATTCCTAGACATATCATTATTACTTGGAATCCATAGTTTGCATTGGGTTCATATATCCTAAGCATTTAGAACAAATTTATAATGACAGGCATCCACCATTGTGGTATCATACAGAATAGTTTCCCTACCATAAACATCCTCTATGCTGTGCCTATTCAGTCTTCCCTTTCCCTGAACCTCTGGCAGCTACTTATCTTTTTACTGCCTCCATGGTATTGGCTTTTCCAGAATGTCATATTGCTGGAATTATACAGTATGTAGCCTTTTCCAATTGACTTCTTTCACTTAGTGATATACATTTAAGTTTCTTCCATGTCTTTTTGTTCTTTGATATCTCACTTTTATAGAATTTAATAATATTCCATTATCTGGATGTGCCACAGCTTATTTATCCATTCATCTACTGAAGGGTATCTTGGTTGCTTCCAAGTTTTGGCAAGTATGAATAAAGCTGCTGTAAACATCAATGTGTAGTTTTTATGTCGATGTAAATTTTGAACTCCTTTGTTAAACACCAAGGAGCATGACTACTGGATGGTATTGGAAGATGATGTTTAGTTTGGCAAGAAACTGCTAAATTGTCTTCCAAAGTAGTTGCACCATTTTTGTATCCCCACCAGCAATAAATGAGAGTTCCTACTGAAGAGCATCCTTGCCAATATTTAAGGTCAAGTTTCTGGATTTTGGCCATTCTGTGAGATGTGTCGTGGTGTTACAGTGTTGTAATTTGTATTTCCCTGATGACATGTAATGTGGTGCATCTTTTCATATCCTCATTTGCCATTTGTATATCTTCTTTATGAGATGTCTGCTAAGGTTGTTAACCCATTTTCCCCACATTCTGTCCATTTGAATAATAAGTTCAAGTATAAACAAAAGAAAAACCTCTCTACCACCTCAATTAAAGAGACTATGTTTTCAGTCATGCCTACTGAGTGTTTTTTGGCCTTGCAAACCACAAGAATAAAACTTACAGTGTTAATATGCTGCTTGCCTGTTATGCTTAAGGCAGAGAAGGCAAGACTTAGGACATCTAGAATATATAACATTTCTGCTCTAAAAATCAAATTTTTAATCCATGTTGTATTTGAGTTGTTTGTTTCCTTATGGATAAGTTTTAAAAATTCCTTGTATATTTTTATGAGTCCTATATCAGAGATATCATTTTAAAATATTTTCTTCTAGTCTGTGAATTGAGTTTTTATTTTCTTGACAGTTTCTTTAATGGATCAGAAATTTTTAATTTTGAAGAAGTCTAGTTTATCAATTCTTTCTTTCATACATTGTGTCATTGATGTTTATATCTAAAAATGTATTGCCAAACCCAACATTATTTAGATTTCCTCCTATGTTATCTTCTAGAATTTTTACAGTTTTGTGTTTTACATTTAGGTCTGGAATCTATTTGAGTTATTTTTTTGCGAAGAGTGTAAGGTCTGTGTTAGAATTTTTTTTCACGTGTAGATACCCAGTGTACTAGCACAATTTGTTGAAATCCATGCTTTTTTCCATTGTACTATTTTGCTCCTTTGTCAAAGTTCAGATGACTATATTTGTGTGGGTTTACTTCTGCACTCTCTATTCTGTTTCATTGATATATTTGTTTTTTCACCAATACCACACTGTCTTGATTATTATAGTTTTTTAGTACATCTTAAAATTGGCTAGTGTCAGTCTTCCAACTTTGTTCACCATGATTGTGTTGGTTATTCTGGATCTTTTACCTCATGGTATAAACTTTGGTTTGTCAATATCCTCAAATAACTTACAGGGATTTTTATTGGGTTTGTATTAAATCTATAGATAAAGTTGGCAAGAAATGACATCTTGACAATATGGAGCCTTCCCATTCATAAACATGGAGCATATCTTTATTTATTTAGATCTTTAAATTCTTTCATCAGAGTTTTGTAGTTTTCCTTATATAGATCTTGCATATATTTTTATTTGTTTACTTAAGTATTTTATTTTTGAGGGTGCTAATGTAAATTGTATTGTGTTTGTAATTTCAATCTCTACTTGTTCATTGCTGATGTATAGGAAAGCAACTGACTTTATTAATCTGGTTTCCTGAAACCTTACTGTAATTGCTTATTAGTTCTAGATTTTGTTGTTGTTGTTATTGTTATTGATTCTTGGTATTTTTGACATAGATGATCATGTCATCTGTGAACAAAGACAGTTTTATTTCTTCCCTCTCAATCAATATACCTTTTATTTACTTTTCTTGTGTCGTTATGTAGGACTTCCAATATGATATGAGAAATTACGAGTGAGAGGGGACATCTTTGCCTTATTCCTGTTGTTAGTAGGAAAACTTTGAGTTTCTCACCTTGAAGTACAATGCTGTAGGTTTATTGTAGATGTTTTTTATCAAGTTGAGGAATTTCTTCTCTATTCTTAGTTTATTGAGATGTTTTTTCATGAATGGGTGTTATATTTTGTAAAATTCTTTTTTATGAATTTATTTATATGCTCATGTGATTTTTCTTTTTTAGCCTTTGATGTGATATATTACATTAATTGAGTTTTTAGTATTAAAACAGCTTTCCATACCTGGAATAAATCCAACTTAGTTGTAGTGCATAAATATTTTTATGCATTTTTGGATTTTATTTGGTTTAACTTTGTTAAGAATTTTCACATCTATGTTCATGAGTGTTATTGGTCTGTGATTTTCTTGTCTTATAATATTTTTGACTGGTTTTGGTATTAGGGTAATGGTGAGTTAGTGGAATGAGATAAGGATTATTTCCTCTCCTTCTATCATCTGAAAGAGATTAAAGAGAATTGTTGTAATCTCTTCCTTAAATGCTTGATAGAATTCACCAGTAAACCCACTTGGGTTTGGTGCTTTCTGTTTTGGAATATTATGAATTATTGATTCGATTTCTTTAATATGCATAGGCCTATTTATATTGTCTAATTCTTCCTATATGGGATTTGGCAGGTTGTATATTTTAAGGAATTTATTGATTTCATCTAGGTTATCAGATTTATAGTCATAGAGTTGTTCATAGTAT
This sequence comes from Avahi laniger, assembly GCA_963575035.1. Taxonomy (NCBI): domain Eukaryota; kingdom Metazoa; phylum Chordata; class Mammalia; order Primates; family Indriidae; genus Avahi; species Avahi laniger. The sequence goes on along the minus strand of CAUYSK010001229.1, from coordinate 19,635 downwards.
TCCTATATTATCCTTTTAATGTCTATGAGATCTGTAATAATGTCTTTTTTATTTCTAATGTTAGCAATTTGTGTGTTGTATCTTTTTTTTCCTCAGCCTGAGTAGAGGCTTATCAATTTTATGGATATTTTTTAAAAAATAGATTTTGATTTCTCTATTTTAATTGTTTGTATTGATTTTCTGTTTTCAATATCATTGATTTCAGCTTCATTTTATATTATTTCTTTACTTTTGCTTCCTTTGGATTTAATTATTCTTATGTTTTTCTAAAATGGAAGCTTAATTTATTTTAAATTTTTCTATTAAAAGAAAATTTTCCTCTAATATGGATTTCATTCTATAAATTTCCCTCTATAGTCTATTTCTGTTGCATTTGAAAGCTCAGTTGGCTGTATGTGGATGGTACCATATCTGGGTTCTCTGTTTTTTTCCACTGGTCTTTATCTCTATTTTTGTACTAATACCATGCTGTGTTGGTTACTACAGCCTTATAGTTTGAAATCTGGTAATGTGATAACTCCAGATTTGTTCTTATATTTGCTTAAGATTGCTTTGGCTATTCGGGCTCTTTTCTGGTTCCAAATGGAACAGAATTATTTTTTCTAGCTATGTGAAATATGTTGAGATGTATTTTTTGGCCTAAGATATGATCAATCTTGGAGAATGTTCTATATGCTGATGAAGAATGTATATTCAGTAGTCTTGGGGTAAAATGTTCTGTAAATGTCTGTCAGACTCACTTATTTGTTATTAAGTTGTACTTAAGTCCAGTGTTTCTGTATTTATTTTCTGCTTAGATGATCTGTCCAGTTCTGTAAGTAGGCTGTTGAAGTCCCTGGCAATTAAAATGCTTCTGTTTATGTTTTTGCTTATGTCTAGTAGGGTTTACTTTATAAATATAGGCATTCCAGTGTTAGGTGCATACATATTTAGGATTGTTTTGTCTTCTTGTTGAATTGCTCCCTTTGCCATTATATAATGGTCCCCTTTGTCATTCTTTACTATTGTTGATTTAAAGTCAATTTTATCTGCTATGAGGATGGCAACACCTGCTGTCTTTTGGATTCCATTTGCATGGAATATTTTTTTCCATCCCTTCCCCTTGAGTCAGTATGAGTCCCTGTAGGATCAATGTGTTCCCTGGAGGCCACAGATACTTGGGTTGTATTTTTTCATCCATTTATCCAGCCTATGTGTCTTGAGTGGAGCATTCAAAACATTCATGTTATTGGTAAAATTGATATGTGGGATCCTGTCCTGTTCATCCTGTTAGGCTGTAACTTATTGCTTTGCTTTTACCTCTTGTGCTATTGTTTTATATGAGCTCTGAGCTTTAGCTTTTCTGTGGTTTTACAGAATGGTGTCTATCGTGCCAATTTTTATATAATACAGTTCTGAGTTTTCTTATAGGGAAGGTCTGGTCTTGACAAATTCCGTCAGTGTTTGCTTGTCTGGAAAAGTCTTTATTCCTCATTTATATATGAAAGTTTTGGAGGATTCAAAATTCTAGTCTGGAAGTTGTTCTGTTTAAGCAGACTGAAGATGGGGCCCCAATCCTTCTGGCTTATAAAGTTTTAGGTGAGAAATCTGCAGTTAGCCTGATGGGTTTTCCTTTGTAAGTTACTTGATGTTTTCACCTCATGGCTTACTGCAGGTCCTCCTTCATGTTGACTTTGGCCAGTATGATAACTTTGTGTCTTGGTAACTTCTTCTTTTTGATGAATCTCCCAGGTGCTTGTTGAGCTTTGTGTACCTTGCATTGTTGCAAGGATGTCAAAATCTCTTGCAAGACCAGATAAATTTTTCTCAATTATTCCTTCAAATAGATTTTCAGTCCTTGTGCATTTTCACCCTCAAGGATGCCTATGATTCTTCACCCTCAAGGGTGCCTATGATTCTTATATTTGTCTGTTTTTTCCAATTCCATTATTTCTTGTAGGCTTTGTTTTTCCTCATTCCATATTTCTTATAGGCTTTGTTCATTCTTCCTAATTCTCTGTTCTTTTTTTTTTTGTCTGACCGATTTAATTTGAAAGGGTTATCATCAAGCTGTAAGATTTTTTCTATCTGGTCTAATCTATTCTTAAAACTTTCCACTGTGTTTTATATTTCCTTAAATACATTTTAATTTCCTTAAGTTCTATTTTTTTTTAATGTGTCGAACTATTTAATGAATTTTTCATTCATTTCTTGAATTGTTTTTCTGGTTTCTTTGAGTTGATTTTCCATTTTCTCTTGGATTCCATTGAGCTTCCTTACAATACATACCTGGAATTCTTTATCTGTCATTTAAGTATTTTCATTTTCATTGATATCCATTGCTATTAAAGTGCTGATATTTCCCTTTTTTGGGGGGGAGGAGGGGATCCTTTCACTCTGATTCTTAATACTGCCAGAGTTCTTTCTCTGATTCCTTCTCATCTGGCAGCTGTCACTTCTTTCTTTTGGATTTTCTTTTGTTTATGTGGGGCTTTTTTCCCCCTTCTCACTTGCAAAGGAATATCTGTAGAATATGTTGGGTACGAACCTTTGACTCTACTTCTTGGTGCTTTGATGGTGATTTAGGTTCTGGATGGATGCCTTGGTTATTGATATCCATAAGGTGTTGGTTTTCTCAGTTGCTGGTTGTTTGTAGGCTATAGCAGTGGTCAACTACGTATGTGGACAGATTTCCTGTCTCTCTTTGATGAGGGAGGTCGGAGATGTTTTAATTCCTTTCTCTTTCCCCAGCCCTGTGGTCTTCTTAACAATGCAAATTGTATTGGCACACCCAATTTAATCTCTGAGACAGTAGGTAGTGCCTATGGGTAACAGTCAACCACACCCTGTATTATTGAGCCAGTAAATGCTGGAAAGGGCTGTGCAAATCGCCCTCCCTGTAAGTAGGTGGTGCTTTCCAGAAGGAACAATGTGTAGTGTTATTTTTGGGACCTTTGAATGGCTCTATCCCCTTAAGAGAAGCACTCAAATTCCCCAGATAGTGGGTAGGGCTCTGGAACTTCCAGATGAGTCCTTATTCTCCACTACAGCAGAAGCAAGTGGGAATATGAGGGTTGGCAGGGCTGGGTTTTGCGAGCTTGCCCTCAGGCTCCACAAAAGTTAGTAAGGTAGCTGTTTTGGCAGGGGTCAAAAGTCTACTCCCAGCTTATGGGGAAAGCAACCAGAAAGGGGCTAAAGTGGCCCCACCCAGCCAGAAAGTCTGCTTGTGGAGGTGGAGCCATCTGAAATTCACCATCTGGAAGTCAGGAGTGAGTTTTGCTCTTTTTCCCCCTCTCCTAGTTTGCAATCTCCCTCCAGTATCTGCCAGTAGGCAGGAGCCTCAAACTAGCTGAGCTTCCCCATGCTGGTTCTGTGGGCTGGGAGCTTCCCTATCCAGGATCTATCCCTGGGCTGAGAGTACAGCCTTCCTGTGGGGAGAAGGGTGTTCCACAAATGTGTTGCAACTGGAACCCACACTATGCTCTCTTTTCAGTTCTACCCCTGCCAGCTCCCTTGCCTCCCAAGATTATTTTACAAATCTCCCCTCCATTCCCCTGAGCAACATGATCAAGTCCTAGGGGTACAGTCCCCAGAGATCAGTCCCTGACTATTTCAGGAAGAAGCATGCTGGTCTTTAGTTGTCTATGGGGTGCTCAATATGGTTTGATGTCCCTCCACTTCAGGGTGTGCCGTTCTCTTACAGAGCAGCTGGGCAATCAGTACTGGGTAGGGCTGGTGAGCAGGGAACTCACAGTTTGAGCACCCTTTTGTCCTCTGCAGGTTTTTAAGAGGAAAGGTTTGAGCTCCTCTTTATGTGGAAGCCTCAGTGTGGTATATGCACCAACCAGTGGGGGAACAGCAGCTCCTGAGAGTCCCGGTCGGTTGTCTCTCTCAGCAGTCATGGATGGAGGAGGAAAACAGTAGGAAAAGAATCTGGATGGAAGAAAGCTAGCACTCTGGTGGTCTCTGTCCCTCTTTCTGGAAGGAAGACCACCTGGAATGTCCAGTCTCTGGGATTATGCAGATCCCTTGGGACCCGCCAATCTCCTGTGGCTCCCACAGTTTGGGCCAGAATTGGGAATTGTTTGTATGGGAATGAGCAACATGAAAACTGAGGGTCTGAATCTCCTGGGGAGGACAAAGATTAGCAGTGGGTGGAGAAGCAATATGACGCCTGCCATTTCAGCTTGGACTGTGGATTTGTAGTGATGGGAAATACCCCAAGGGGCTGGCAGTATGGTGCTTTGTCCTGAAGAAGCTCCCAGTTCACTGGAGGTAGCAGCTTTTGGGCATATGGTGGTAGAAAGGCTCTCTAGCAGCTTGGGAGACTACTGACAAACAGAGATATGAGAGATGGAGAAACAAACCACTCCACCTACTTTTTTCACTGGACTCTAAGCCTCTCATGGGTTGATCTCTGCTGATATATTGCTCCTTCTTGTTCTGCTCCACAACTTGTCATGAAATCTCTTGTAGGTTCTGGCACTTTTCCCTTGGAATTACACCCTATCTATGATTGTTTGTTTGTTTGTTTCTTTTTCATCTAAAACTTTTCCTTCTTTCTGAGATGATCTAGCAGCTGCTGTCTCTGGTCAGCCATCTTATCTCTCTCCTCTTTTTTCTTGTATAGGTTCAGAATCTGGCTATAAACACAACAAAAAGCTGGCAAATAAAAGGAATATTTAAATTACCCATAAAAATAATACATATTATTATTAATAAACTAATTTCTAGTACTTAGTGTTGAAGGTAGAAAATAATGGTAATTGAAGATTAGTGCTGGAGAAATTTCTCTTTAACATTACATTGTGTGGAGTAAACCAGTGATTCTCCAAAAACTGTCTTCAGATCAGCACTGATACATATTTTTTTTTCACAAGTCAAAATGAGAAAAGTAATAGAAATATGCATACAGTTTACTAGTGGTAGAATCTAGCATCTAGAGGAAGTTTATGGAAAATGGTTAAGGAAAAGACTTAAAAATTTCTATAATACTTTCAGCCACCTTTACTACTCAGGCCCAGAGACACAATGTAGTGTGGATTATTTTATTCTTTTTTAAATTTCATTGTAGTTAATCGTAATCTGATATGAAATATAAATATCCTGAAAGATGGTGTATGTAACCAGATCCTGGTGAAAGCTTGGCTGACTGATTATTGGACTTTTTGTAATCTGTCAATTTTGAATACTCAGTCTCCCCTCAGATTGATTTTAGCACATGCATATGCCTCTAATGTCCAGGCAACATCTTCAGTTTTTTATTGATTGTTTATCAAATTAAGAAAATTTCCTTTACCCCTAGTTAGCTTTTTTAAAAAATCACGAAATACTGTTTTTATATGAATTTTCTATTGTGATTGATTAACTATATACATTTTATTTTTTAATCTATAATGTAATGAATTACAATGATAGTCTTTAGTTTAAAACCTTATACCTGTGATTTTAACAATATATTTATGTGATTATCATTAATGACTCTCCAAACTAAAATAAATATATGATTTGATGATCTGGTTATTTACTTGATTTTAATTAATAAATTTGTTTACTCTTATCATATTTACTTGAAAATTTATTAGTCCATGCCCTACATAGGGTATGGTAAATATTCCCTCACACAACTTAGGCTTTCAGCATGGTAATATCCATTTGTCCAGCCTAGGGTGAATGAACTCTTAGGCCTCAATGTGTATTAACTGGGTCTAGAACAAACTCTGTATTTGCAAAGAGAAAATACCAGATCCAAGGAGAAATGGAAGATAATGAAGTGAAATTTATAATGGCAAAATAAATAATGGAAATTAGTGGCAAAAAAGTTGAAAGAATGATAAAATCAATTTTGAGATGTTGATGGATGAGTATTGCTTAAAAAAAAAAAAAGAGAGACTTTAGATTTGTAAGCTTGGATTTATCTTCTGAGGGTTCCCAGATGCAGAAATAGTTACAGCAGCTTATAGAAACTTCAGGGAACTAAAAAATTATGGACTATGTTGACATTAAATTATCTCTGATGTTCTTTTATAAATAAATTGCATTACCTAAGGATAATGAAATAGTTTCTGTACAAATACATTATAGTAAATCAGACATACATCATTTTGTACTTGTGATCAACTTAACATTAATATATTCTTTGTAGTCTTACTATGCTCTATTTGCTGCATTCACTTTGTGAATCTAAATAATCAGTTTCCAGTGATTGTACCTTTGGCAAGTGCCCCAAAAGATGATCAAAGTAACAAGTGATTCCACAAAAAGGTTCATTCTAAGCCACTAATGTGACCGCAAACTGATTTGTCATGCAAAATTTGATAAACAACATGTGTAGAACTATGGGCTAAAAAAAAGAAAAATTGAAGCAACACTTTTTAAAATCACTATGGGTAAAAGAGGAAGCTGAGCCTATTATAATTTTATGTATGTTTTACAGGTATAACATAAAAATATTTATTTCCACAAAGAACAAAGAAAATAAGTATTAATTAAAATTCAATTAATGCTTCTGTTTTCAAATAATTTCATTTATTTGTTATCTTTGGTTTGGAGGATCATTAATGATAATTAGCAAATAAACATGAAGCTGAAATTTCACACATGACTCTGAAATTTGGCTGTGGCATAAACAATAAAAACTTTGACCCAATAAACCTTTTATTGCACTGACTAAATTCAAAGCTTGAGATTATTATTTTAGCTAACATAATTATTTTAGAATACTGTTGAATAAACGGAAACTGAAAGTTTTATATTGATTTTATTAGGTTGCATTTGATTCTATATTGATTTTATTAGGTTGCATTTAGTTCTTGATTGCATCCACTATATATAATCAGTTATACCCTCAGAGAATTAAAATAGCCAATTACTCATTCTCCAAATGATAGTCACATTAGGCCATAAAAATATTCACCATTAGTTCCTGCCATATGTTGTATAATTACTAAATAAGATAGACTATTACATCACTATTCTTTTTAGAAGTATTTCCAAGTACAGAAATACTATAGTTTCCTACACACACACACAACTACTCTATGTCCCAATACTTTAATCTCCCATACTCTTCATATTTTGTATTTATAAGTTTTAGCCTTTTGTCTCTGCCTGTGTGCGTAAGTTCTTTCTAAGTCCAAATAATTGAAATCTGACTATGATTAGTGTCAGTGGAGGCATTCTCTAACATCCTTTGCTAAATCATGCATAGATTTTCTTTTAAAAAATTAACTCAGTTGTTGAATTAATTGAAATAGGATGAAACAATTCTCTTGTAAGATACATAACTTGTTATTTTTCTGTATTTTAGTCAATGATCTGTAACAACTTTGTACATGACTTGGTAAATGAATCCTGTCACTCATTCAACACTTGTTTAAGTAAATATTTCAAGGAACTCATAATCTCAAACTGCATTGCATTAGTGCTTCGGTCAAGTCATAAGTGGAATTTATATGTGTTATGTATTCTTAAGACTGCTCAGGTCACCTTCTTCTAGAATAAGGCTCATGTACACTCTGTTAGAGATGTCAAATGTGATTACCACCAGGTGAATGTTTTCCAGAAATGCTCAAATTGATTTATGAGGTCATCATAAGCTTGGTAGATGAGCAAGTTGTTTTAAGGGTCTTAACAAGCACCAGTGTCTGCATCTTGATGGTGCTCACATAATAGGCTTATTGAACACTATCCTAGGACTGTACTCTGATTTTCTGATTACTGGAGAACATGTCTCAAAGCTCAGAATATTTCAGAAGCCAAACCTTTTATTTTCCAAGAATAATCAAAGATCTAATTTTTTTTCCTCAAAATTCTCTTTCCTTCTGATTTAAGGAAATCCTTGAGAAATTTTTTTAAAGATTATATTCTTCAGAAACAGAATTGAATCAGATCTTTATTTATTTATTAGGCCAAAAGAAAGGAGTTTTCTATGAAAGTATTTGCAATTTAGCTTGTAAATTTAAAAATTCAGTAATATTTTATGTCTTATATTCTACTTATTCTTAATAATTTTAATATGTGCAAGATTAAATAACATCATTAAGTTGGTATAAGGCATTTCAACTATGAAGTTAGAATACAAAAATTAATTAAGATTGCTAAAACTTCATTTCCTTTCCCCAATGTGAGAGATAGCTTTAGGACCTAGAGGAAAGTACTCAACTATTTCAATGGCTTTATTTGTAAAATAGACTTAATAATACTACTTAATTTAGGAATGTATTACAGAACTTAAATGATCAACAGGTATGGTTAATAGATATAAGTTAAAAGATCATAAAAATTAGAATTAAAGTAATTTTAATTGCAAAGTTAGGGACAATCTACAATACTACTCTCACTTCTTCTAATTGAAACTTTAGGAGTCCCCAAGACCACCACTTCTGATACAAAATGCACCTTTAAATGTTCCTAAAACCACTCTCAGTTTCGATAATTCGCCACAGGAACTCATTGAATTCACTGAAAGATTTGTACTCACAGCTACAGTTTATTTTATTAAAAGGATACAGATTAAAATCAGTCCAAAGAAAAATTGTATAGGGCATAGTCTAAGAAAGTAACATACGCTTGAAGCTTCCAGTTGTCCTCTCCCAGTAGAGTCACAGAAAGCACTAATTTTGCTGGCAATGATGTGTGACAGTACTCACAGAATATTGCCAACCAGGATAGCTCACTTGAGCCTTAGTGTCCATCCTCTTTATTGGGGCTCTGTCCCATAAACATCGTTAACTGCCCATATAGCCATCCTCAGTCTCTAGCCCCTCAGGAGGGAGAGCTGATACTGTGTGACCAAAGCCCCCACCATAAATTACATTATTAGACTATCTGGTATACCCCCTACTAAACAAAGATACTTTCATCAGGTGGCATATTTTAAAAGCTTAGAGATTACTTCCCAGGAGCTGAGGGAAAATGCCATATATCTCTGTGGGCAAAGATAATTTTATGCTAATGATATGCATGATCGAAGTCCTAAATGCTAACATTAGTATTTCAAAAAGGAAATTCAAATGTATCGACAAAAATAAAGGTAATATTTGCTGCTGCCCATTCTGTTAGTTAATAGTACACAAGTTAGCATAGATTTTCCATTCTGGTAAACTGGTCATTTTCTTAGAAGCAAAATGTTAAGTGTACCTTAATAGTTTCTGTTTTGGTGTACAACTAATAAAAATTGTATTTGCCCACTTGATAGCAAGTGATGTTTTTTAAATTATAGACAAGCAATATAGTTGCCATTTTTTAGTTATTTATAATAATTTTTTTGCATTTTAATTACATGTTTAATCTTCATTTTTTAAAAATTTTGTCTATGCTTAATTTTAGGTTGATTTTTATAAATAAGATGTAAAGCATGCTCTTAAAAAGTAACACTCTTGAGGTAAATGCAGAGAACAAATTTACATATCATTTAGTCTCAGATATGGTATGTAACTATATAGACAAGTATTTTTGCACATTCATTTCAATCATTATGGTAATAAGCTTAAAGAGATAAAAAGCTGTTCTATTTCTTATTCTGCATTGTTAAACCTGTGCAAGTGTTCCAATTACCATAATTCTGAAAAAAATTTTATAGCTTAAAATTCTAAGGTAATATATTCCCTTTCTTGTATTCAATTTCATTTTTTATATTCAGACCAAAGTACCTGACAGCTGCCTTTGAATATGTTTTGCAGGTATTTGAAAAGAATAAAGTATAGGGTAGGAATGAAAAAAGGGTAGAACAAAGTTGATTCTGACAACCTATCATATGAGAAATAATAAGATATTTTTGCATATTATATGGCTCTTAGATAAAAATAGAATAAACCTGCAGTGACTACTTTATTTTTTAAGATTTTTAAAAAATTTCACAGTGAATTCAACTGTCTCTGAACATGCATGTATCTACTTGGTCGAGAAACATTTATAAATATTTATTGGTCACATACTAGGTTCTAGGATTCTAGTGGAAAAAAATACATGTATAGTTCCCAACTTCTAAGACATAAGAGTCTAATAGAAACAGATCTCAAATAACCTTGTGAAACTGAGCCACGTTGTATACAAGTAAAAAATATCCTGTAGTTTGAAGTTTCCAATTCATGGGATTTTACTCTCTGGTGATCTGTTAATATTGAGTCTATTTCTCTTTCAGTCACTGACAATTTCTAGTACATACCTTTGCCATCTCGTTTGAAGCTATGATGATGTATGTTTGACAAAAGATGTTTGTGGTCTCATTTACTAAAAATCACCTGACCTTAGTGTGGCCTAGGCAGAAGAACTCTGCCTGTCTTTGCCCTTGAATTCTTTTCCAGTTTTCCCTACCTCAGTAAGCAGCATCATAATCCATCTAATTTTTCAAGCCTAAAGTCTCTGAATGATTCTTGATACTTCTCATTCAACATATCCAATGAATAAACAAGATATATCAACTTTATTTCTAGAAATTATCTGGAATCCATCTATTTGTCTCTAATAAAAATGGTGTTCTTGACTCTCTTCTTCATATTGTTCATAAATGATGCTTTATTAAACTATGGTTGTATAGGCATTAATTTTGATCTCTGGATAAAAATTACAACCTAGATTATTTCCATTCTTGGAGCTTTCAAAGTGACAAGTTTAATCATGAATAAATATTATTATTTTAATTTTTCTTGAAGTGAAATGATAGCTGAAATGGAGAAAATATAAAGAATGCTAAGATAAAATCATAGAAACAAACTAAAATTCAAAATGAAATTTTATAACCCAAGTCCAATGCATGACATCATATTTAGTAGGTTCAATAAATACAAATTTTAAAAAAGAATATGGTCACTATTTCTAATTTGCACACATAATACCGCAATAGTAAGAATGGGAGAAATCAGAGACTTCCAAACCTTAACATGTTTAATGATGGCATAGTGTGTATCTCTACTTAGTTTATTCTTATTGAGATTTCTTCAAATTTATAGCTGCAAATTGGATAACAGTGTTTTGAGGAGCAATATAAATAACAGTCAATATAGGAATGAATTATAAAAGCCTAGGGTGAAGGGAATTTAGTAGCATAAGAGGAAATTAGCTGTTTGGGGAATCCTGTAGGTAATGTGTAGTCATCATTATATTGACATCTATATACAATTTATGGATTAACATGGTAATATATTATAAATTACCATTAAAATGAATCTATTTATTGTTACTCAAAATATTCACTTGTTAATGGGCATAAATAAAACAGGAAGTGAAGAACTGTTCTATTTCAGCTCTACCACCACCTAGCCATGTGAGCCTCTAGAGAAATGCCTTTACCTTTCTGGACTTCACTTTCTTTGTTCACTAATTAGGGCCATACATTTATGCCCTGTGTAACTAAGAGATTATTATAAGTACTAAAACCAACACATTACAATTACTTTGTATTAAGAACAGTGTGATTGCAAATGCAAAAATATTATCAAAGAATGTGCTGTGGTCTGAATGCGTGTGTCCTCCCAAAATTCATATGTTGCAAGTCTACCCACTAAAGTGATGATATTAGGGGTGAGGCCTTTGAAAGGTGATTAGGCCATGAGAGTGGAACCCTGATGAATAAGATTAGTGCCCTTATAAAAGAGGTGCCATAGAGACCCTTGCCCTTTCCATTATGTGATGACACAGCAAGAAGAAACCGCTATGAACTACAAAACAAGACTCTGAATCTGTTGTCACCTTAATCTTGGAACTCCAAGTATTTAGAACTGTGGGAAATAAATTTCTGTGTTTTACAAGCCACCCATTTTATGGTATTTTGTTACAGCAACCCAAATGGACTAAGAAAGAATGTTTTCAGAAACAATAATATAGTTACCTCAGAAAAATATTAACAACTCCAGTAATTGTTAGTTTACATGTGTGTAGAGAATTCAAATTAAGTTAACTCCAAAACAAAACTGTTACTTTATTATCTATCCACCAAGCAAATGTCCATATAAATATGAAGTTTATTTTCTATAATGTACTCCCAATTATTATTTTTTAAGTAGATTTTCTTTCTATGATCTCAAGTCCAAATATATGAAAGGAAGAAAAATAAATGTGTTAATATCAGACAATATAGCAAGAAAGACCTGGATTACAATATTGTGTCTGCTGTTTAATCATTTTTTGAATATACACCAGTTCACAAATCTATTTAATGAAAAATCATCCTTTTTTAGAAACATTGTTATTTTAGGGATTAAACAATTTAACATTGTAAAATTGTAATTAAATTACAATTTATATAAATTAACAATTTATATTACTTATCATTGTCCCTACTACATAGAAACATGGTTAGTGCCTTACAGCTATCTTTATAGTGGTATACTACAAAATAGATAACATATATGATGTCAAGTATTGCTCAAAAATAACAGATATGATATTACATTACTGTTGAATGTAAAATTATTGAGTCTGGAATATGCCATAGATGTAAAGAAAAAGTAACCTTGATCTAAATCATAAGACTGGAACAATCAAATGAATGGATTCTCCATAAATAGGAGTTTTGCGGAACTGTTTGCCATGTACACTAGCTAATGTATTCAGTATTAAAGATCAATTAGAAGATTCATAACTTTTTCAGAAACAATTATTTACTTGTTTTAGTATTCCTATTTAAGTCAGTGTTCCACTAACATGTTTTTTTCAAGAACGTAATTATCTCTGTCCCTCAGGGATCATATGTAAGCTAAGTTTATTTGTGTGAAATATCAACAACAAAAGCCTAAAGACCTATTTATATGGAAAAAAATGTCCTTCAACCAAGTGTACAAACAGAACATGAACTCATCCATATTTAATTTTCCTTCTCTTCTCTAGCCATTAACAAATATCCCATTTTTAGAATATTTTATTTACTTAACACAGATGTGAATCCAATGTCAGAAACAGATTACTTGGATAATAATTTCTCATGGGTAAAAATCATGTCTTAACAATGTTTTGCCCTTATGTCCTGGCATAATGCATGTGACAGAGTAGATAATGGAAAATATTTATTGGATGAATAAATTATAACAAAGAATATAATCAAAATATACCACATAAAATATTAAATGATGTATGAATTATTCAAATTATGTGTTTGTATTTTTTATGTCACAAATACAAGAAATGTGGACATTATTAAATAAAAGTTTTTTTCCCATATTTTTGTTAATCAGGCTTTTCCCCAGTAAGGATTATGAATTGTAAAGGATATATTTTTTACCTCTCTTTTATATTTAATTTTTATGGATGCATAATAGCTATATATATTTATGGGGTGCATGTGATATTTTGATACATGTATATAAATTGAAATGGTCAAGTTTGGGTAATTGGGAAATCTGTCACCTCAAACATTCATCTTGAGAACATTCCAAATCTACTTTTTTAGTTTTGAAATATACAATAAACTATTGTTAACTATAGTCACTTTATTGTGCTGCTGAGCACTAGGTCTTATTCCTTTTAACTAACTGTTATTTTGTACCTATTAACCAACCTCTCTTTAATTTCTCTTTCCTCTACTCTTGCTAGCCTCCGGTAACTACCATTCTATTCACTACCTCCATGAGATCCATATTTTTAGCTCTCACCTATGAGTGAGAACATGTGACATTTGTCTTTCTGTGCCTGGCTTACTTTACTTAACATAATGTTCTCCAATTCCATTCATGTTGTTACAAATGATCAAATTTTACTTTTTTATGACAAAATAATAAAAGATTTATTTATTTATTATTTATTTCAGAATATTACAGAGGTACAAATGTTTTGGTTACATGGATTGCTTTTGTACTGCTTGAGTCAAAAAGCGGTACACAACTTCTAAGTGTGCTCATCACCCAGATGGTGTACATTGTACCCATTAGATAGGATTTTACCAATCCCCCCACCACTTGCATGATTACTGTTGAATTTTACTTCCATCTATGTACATGAGTGCTGATTGGTTAGTTCCAATTTAATAGTGAGTACACGTGGTGTTCGATTTTCCATTCTTGCAATATTTTACTTAGGAGAATGGTTTCCAGTTCCATCCAGATTGTTTCAAAAGGTATTAATTCATTACAGCACAATACACAATTGCAAAGATGTGAAATCAATCCAAGTGTCCATCAATTCAGGAATGGATTAATAAAATGTGGTATATGTATACCATGGAGTACTACTCAGCCATCACAGATGTATTTTTGATGAATCAAACTGAGAAGGTTTTCAGGCAATCACACAAAGGATTACACATTTTATTCAAGGTTTATCTGAAAAAGATCCCCCTCTTCCAGATTCACACAAAAATATATTTTCTTATAGCCTTCAAGATATTTTCAGTACCTTCTCTTTGTTAGTAAGCAATGTTTTGATCCAGTTCATCAATAACATTTGTAAAAACTTTTAGTTAGATTTTTCAAGGAGTAGAAAAATTTTACTGTCCGTTCAATCTTTTCTGCTTGAGTCTGTGAAGAATTAAATGCATAGGAAATAAAACATAAATACCTTTTAGGAAAGATTCAAAGTAGAAAAACAAATTTTAAATGCATTAATGTTTTCAAAATAGAATAAAGGGTTTTTTTTGAAACATGTATTTAAACAAGTATGTTTAGTTTTGTAATTTTATGTTTAGAGAAAGTTTTTACATATGAAATAAATTGATTATACCTGTATATATTTAGTAAATAATTTAATGGTCTGTTATTTAAATAATCAGAAATGAAAAAGGGTATATATTTTTAAATATATTTAAATTTAATATTATAATTTCTCATTCATTGTAAGAACAAAATAATTCCACATCAGACAGTGTATGACACTAGAAATTTTGTTCTTGTTATTAGTATCTTTTAATACATTTAAACTATTTGTATCTCTGTTATATTTTAACATGATAAATATAGCCCACAATTTTAACGATTAATAAATCATTATTAACTTACTAATTTTGGGGATAGATCAGCCACTTTTGGAGGGAAAGAAGTTAATTCTCTGATTTACGGTTTTATGACATTTCTTGTACTTCATTGGCTTCAGAGATTCCATTGAAGTTAAATAGCATTGTTGTATATAGCTTTCACTTGAGATTCTTACTCACTGATTAGCTTAATACTAAGCAACTCTTGCAAAAGATTGAAGATCCCATAAAATTATAAAACTGATAATTCTCATTGTGGTCAGAAATTTTTATTATGATTTTGACAAAGATAATGAATATTTGTATACTTATTTAACTCTGAAATTATTTCTAATATATGATGGTTTCTCAGAAAGTTCAAGTTTGGGGATTACTGAAATTAGGTATCTGTATACAATGTGCTGTTCTTTCCTTGGTATATTCAGTTTTTATGTTTTTACACTTATTTGTGTTGATTTTTTAAATTTTACATTTCAAATTTCTTGAGGACTGATAGCTCTATGATTTTCTTTGAATGATTATGTAAACCAATGTGGACACATGGTAATGAAAACGAAAATGATTTTCACAACTCACCATAGCATAGCTTAGTGGCCAGACCCACATTAGCCTTGGCAATGATTTCATGGATATGACACTAAAAGCAATAGGCAACAAAAGCAAAAATAAGCATGTGGGACTACATCAAACTAACACAACTCTTCACTCAAAAGAAACAACATGAAAAGGCAATGTGCAGAATTAGAGGAAATATTTGCAAACCATATCTAATAAAGATTTAATATTCAAAATGTACAAGGGACTCCTTAACTCAATAGTAAAAAATCCAATTAAGAAACAGGCAAAAAAATAGAATAGACATTTCTCCAAAGAAGACATACAAATGGTCAACAGGCTTATGAAACAAGGTACCATATTACTAATCACTAGGGAAATGCAGATCAAGACCACAATGAGATGTCACCTCAAACCTGTTGGGATGGCTGTTATTAACAACAACAACAGAAAAGATAAATGCTGGTGAGGATGTGGGGAGAAAGAAGCCCTTTTAGATATTATATGATGATTTTCTCTGTTTTAAAAAGATGGATGGAGAGGACCATTACAGAAACATTCTATGTTATGCTGATTAGGTAGAAATGATGACTCTATGATTCTGAATTCCTGGCACAGGAAATTAACTGATGCTAACCCAATGACTCAGTTGACGTTCTTGTAATTTTCTTTATAGTTTCACACTTGTTTGATATCAAATTTCCTATTTTTAAGAAAAAATATTTTAGAAATTTGATAATATTAATAATTATAAACTTGGGGAATGAGATGGGGAGAATTGGCTTCTCAAAGCAATAGACAGACTGGAGAGTTCCTAATTCCATGGCCTCCTAGAATGACAGGGTGCCTTCAACATAGCCATACATGTAATCTAGAAAGCAATGCTACATAATATATCATAAACACACGTATCATGAAGGACTATTTTGTGTGTTTAAAGGCAACCTCAAAGACTAAGTTTGATATATCTTCCAAAATTACCATTCCATACTACTCTCTTAGCTGTATGCAAAACCAAGCCACTCATCAACTTATAAAAATGCAGCTCTGACCAACAGTTTTTTAAAAGTGGTTAAAGCAGCTAACTGATATGACCTAGGCCTAGGATTGCCTGTTTTTCATGTCATGTGATGCTCTGTTGTTGCTGCTGTGTATTCTCTGGTTGGAATCTAACATATGCCTAATAGGCGTTCTAACATTACCTGTAGGAGTAAAAACGTGTTGTGGTTTGTTCATGTGATAACTCAGCAATGTTAGCAGCTTCTCTTTGAACACTCTCCTAAATCCAATTTAGTAATCTCCAACCTTATTTAGACATAAATTCAAAAAACTTAAAGATGCTTAGAGGTGTTATTATCACAGAAACTTTTATGAAGGAAATAGGTTTTATCCTAACATATGGAGGAAGAATAAAATTGCTGAGCCTAGAGTTGCCAGATTACCAAATTCAAATATAAGATATCAAAAAAATGAAAATAGAAAACCTAAATAAAGTATAAGATATCCAGTTAAATTTGAATTATAGATAAACAATGCTGTTCTATTATAAGTATTTCTCAAATATTATATGGGGCATGCACTTTATATCTGTCTACAAATCTATTTTTCCGTCTATTTCTGTCTCTATATCTACATTTATAATCTGAAAATTTAATTTGGCATTCTATATTTTATCTGGGAACCTCACTTAGAACATAACCTTCCTCAGTTTAATAATAACGCCAGGACTTCTTATCTTATGTCTTGTCCTCAGAATGTGTCCATGGCTTACCTCAGCAAAGTTAGGGGCTCCTTCTATCCTAAGCACCAGAAAAAAACAACTTCAATGACTATTAAACAGTTCAGTTATCGTGTTCCAATTTAGAACACTTATGCTCAGCAGTAAATTGTATTCACTTATAGACCAATATCAATCTGTGTAAACATGTGGGATCGATAAATACCAATCTGTAAAAAGTTTATGGTGGGAAAATAAATATAATTTCTGAGCTCACTTATAGAACATTTCATCATTTTTTTCTCCTTTACATATTTAGTGACTACCTCATGCTCATTGTTCCTGTTCACATGTGTGTTATTCATGGTCATTTATTTATAGGTTCAAGGCACTCCTTATTTCAGTTATTTATTTGTCTTTTTTTTAATGCTGCTTGATTGAAATGCAGAAATAAATATTGTGTTTATACTATACATGAAGGTAGATATCTTGGATTCAGACACATTAAAGTGAATATTTTTGTGCTTTGATTTCACTTTGAATTATATCTTTATTATTTTACTTGACATATGATATTATGTGTATTTATTTAAATGTTTGCCTCTCCTACTAAAATATATGCTTCTTGGTTTGGAATGTTTATTCCTCTATATTAAGATCTTTAATATTTTTAAGTCTTATTTCCCTTAGTGTGGTATCATATTCTTGGAAATGCCAATAGCAGCAATTTAGCAGAATGATGTCAGTGTTAAAAAGGACCCTAATAATTTTACACTTTATATGGAATCAGAGAAGACCCCACATAGCAAAAGCAATCCTACGCCAAAAAAAGAAAAAAAAAACGGGAGGCATCAATTTACCAGACTTCAAACTATACTAAAAGACTATGGTAACTAAAACAGAGTGGTACTGGCACAAGAACAGAGACCTAGACCAATGGAACAGAACTGACAACCCAGATATAAAACCATCCTCATGTAGCCATCTAATCTTTGACAGAGGAGACAAAAACATATACTGGGAAAAAGAATCCTTAATCAATAAATGGTGTTGGGAAAACTGGATAACCACATGTAGAAGACTGAACCAGGATCCACACCTTTCACCTCTCACAAAAATCAACTCACGCTGGGTAACAGATTTAAACCTAAGGAGAGAAACTATTAGAATTCTAGAGGAAAATGTTGGAAATACTCTTCTAGACATTGGCCTAGGCAAAGAATTTATGTAGAAGACCCCAAAAGCAATCACAGCAAAAGCAAAAATAAATAAATGTGATCTCATCAAATTAAAAAGCTTCTGCACAGCCAAAGAAACTATCATGAGAGCAAACAGACAACCTACAGAATGGGAGAAGATATTCGCATGCTACACATCCGATAAAGGGCTGATAACTAAAATCTATTTAGAATTCAGGAAAATCATCAAGAAAAAAAAATCAAACAATCCTATCAAAAAGTGGGCAAAGGACATGAACAGAAACCTTCAAAAGAAGACACAATAATGGCCAACAAACATGTGAAAAGATGCTCACCATCTCTAATCATCAGGGAAATGCAAATCAAAACCACAATGAGATATCACTTATCTTTAGTGAGAATGGCCTTTATTTGAAAAGTCCCAAAACTATAAATGTTGGCATGGATGCGGAGAGATAGGAGCACTCATACACTGCTGGTGGGCCTGCAAACCAGTGCAACCTCTGTGGAAAACAATATGGAGATAGCTCAAAGAGATAGAAGTAGATCTACTGTTTGATCCAGCAATCCCATTACTGGACCTCTACCCAAAAGAACAAAAGACATTCTATAAAAAAGACATCTGTACTCAAATGTTTCTAGCAACACAATTCACAGTTGCAAAGATGTGGAAACATCCCAAGTGTCCATTGTAAGGCTGGTGACGGACACCCCTCCCCTCCCTAAAGAAAAAAGAAGCCCACGAGACTCACCCTAAAACTGGAACAAAGAACTTCCCCGTTTTCGCACCAAAAACTCTCTGCACCAAAAACCCTCATCGCCAAACTCTAAAACCTATATAAGCCCACTCAAAACTTCCAGGCGGCACGACTTCTTTGGCCCCCTCTAGGGACCAGTGAACCTCACCTGGGAGCGCTCTTTTTCCTCAACCCCAATAAAGCCATGTTACTTGCTCTTTTCACTCTGCTCATCCTTCTTTCTCTGGCGCTGACCATCCAAAAACCTTACACCCCTCAATACATGAGTGGATTAATAAAATGTGGTATATGTATACCATGGAGTACAATTCAGCTGTAAGAATCAATGGTGATCTAGCACTTTTTGTATTTTCCTGGATAGGACTAGAACCCATTCTACTAAGTGAAGTATCCCAAGAATAGAAAAATAAGTACCACATGTACTCACCATCAAATTGGTTTTAACGGAACAACACCTAAGTGCACATATAGAAATAACATTTATGGGCATCGGGCAGATGGGAGTGGGGAGGAGGGGACAGGTAT
>CAUYSK010001228.1:0-21851 GCA_963575035.1 Avahi laniger | reverse complement strand
TACAGGGTGCTCAAGCTGGATCTATTTCACTCCACCTCGGGATTTGCCCCGCTCTCCTGGAGTCACCACGCAAGCAGCACTTGGGAGAGCTGGCGGTAGGGAGTTCGCAGTCTGAGTACCCCTCAGTATGCTGTAGGGCCCCAAAAGGAAAGGTCCTGTTCCTTGGAGACGCCTCTGTGTGATGGCTAAATTGTCTCTCTGGGCACCCACGGGTAGGGAAGGGGAAGGAGAGAATGGAGTAATATGGTGTCTGCCGATAGGCTTGGGTCTGCGGCTGGGGAGGTGCCCCGAGGGAGCTGGGAGCCTGGTGCTGTGTCTGCAAGAGGCCACTGCTCACTGGTGGCAGCTGTCTCTGGGCTGGTGTTGGCAGGTCTCTCCAACTGCTCAGGAGCCCATCAACAGTCCGAGATGCAAGGGAGGGGAAAGTTATCTGCTCCACCTACCCTTGTCGCTGGTCTCCGAGCCTCTCAGGGACTTTTCTCCTTCCAGTTCTCCACAACATCTTCCCATGGAATCTCCTGTAGTTTCAGGCACCCTTCCTTCTGACCCTCATCTGATCCTATGTTTTTCTGCTAGTTTATTTTTTTCACTTTCTTCTAAAATCTGTCTTTTTTGCAGAGATACTCTGACTGACAGCTTTTCTCGTCTGACATCTTGGCTCTTCCTGCCTATTTATTTTACAGGAGAGGGATCTGAGGCCCACATAGAATAACTTAGATGAAGTCAGAGTGGGGTTATGACTTAATAATTCATGTCTTCTCCCAGTCTATTGTGCTGTTCTCTGAACCAAATGCAATACCATACTTGGAAATTCTATCACTACATTCTACAACCCAGGAAGAACCAAGAGGACAAATGTCTCTTACATCACATTTATTCCATCAGTTGTTTGTTTGTTGGTTTCTTTGCTTGGAAGTTGAGATGTGCTTGGGTCTCACTTGATTTCCAAATTCCCAGTTGCAGCCGTTGACCATGGCATCTCCATCCATGGACACCACTCTCTCTTTTGGGATCAGTGATGATGTCTGTCTATATCTTCTCTTTTTCAAGCTACTGAAGCTATGCTCTAGATGTCACAGTCACATGGCTGGGAAGAAAAGAAGTTTATTCTCCTCCCTGCTAGATAGTTTACTAGGTAGGTGACTCTGAAAGTAAAAGCAGTTCTCATGGTGGTGACCTCATGCCCCCATACCAAGACGTCCAACAGGAACTGAGGGTGGAGATCCATTGGTTGTAGGCCATATTTTATGTAGTTTCCATTTTGGGATCTTTACTATCTGATACTTTCTGTTTATGTTGTACTAGAGGAAGTAAGCTTCCTGCCTTAATATCTGAACCAAAACTGGGTTTTGAGTGATGACAGAGCTCTTATGAATATATACGTTCCTTTAGAAAGATGTAATCTTAATGCTAAAATATTGGAATATTTTGTATATTTTGATGATTTGTGGGGGAAATAGGATAAAATATTTGAAAGGGGACTATTCAAGAAAATACATAGAGTCACTGAACTTAGACAATGGCAGATGAAACCAATTTTCTCCATTGCCTATAATTCAGACCCTGTCTTAAAAGGAATTCCCAATGAATCCTAGGGATGTGTGTGACTGGGGTGTGGCTAATACAGTCTATGCGACAGTGTGAGTGTTTAAGACAGTCTTCTCTATGTGGGGTTAGGAGTCAGATGAGCCTGAGGAGTAGGAGAGTGAAAGGGTTGAGGAAATGGCCTAAAGGGGCAACGCTGGGGGCAGCACATTCAAGTAGTTTATTTAAAAAAATCCTGGCAAAGGAATCTATAAAGGATGTACTATGTTTGACTCTTTTTTTTTTTTTGAGACAGAGTCTCACTCTTTTGCCCAGGCTAGAGTGAGTGCCATGGCATCAGCCTAGCTCACAGCAACGTCATGCTCCTGGGCTCAAGCGATCCTCCTGCCTCAGCCTCCCGAGTAGCTGGGATTACAGGCATGTGCCACCATGCCCGGCTAATTTTTTTTTTCTATATATTTTTAGTTGTCCAATTAATTTCTTTCTAATTTTAGTAGAGACGGGGTCTCGCTCTTGCTCAGGCTGGTTTCGAACTCCTGAGCTCAAACAATCCGCCCACCTTGGCTTCCCAGAGAGTTAGGATTACAGGCGTGAGCCACCGTGCCCGGTCTGTGTTTGACTCTTGATTCTGAAGTAAGCCTGCAAAGTAATGTAAGTTTCCAGAAAGGAATTATGGATCTCATAATTATTAATGTGTTTTTAAACTTTCCACCTTTCCGTCTCTCTATCCCACAGTTGTCTCTCCCTGATTCCTGAACATCTCCCTGTACAGAGCTATCTACACCTGATGTGCTCTGTTTGGCTCTTTGTCTTGATTGCACAGACCAAAAGAAACTGGGCCTAGGCCTTCCCTCACCTGTCCACCCTCTCACCCCATTGCCCCTTGCACTGGACCACACCTGCTTGGTGGGTTGCTGCTCTCCCACGTTGGGATTATGACCTATAAGGCCTGGGTTCTGACTACAGCAGATAGGCAGGAGCTTGGGGGAAAGGCCACCTGGGTGAAATACCTGGCAAAAGCAGAGGAGTCCTTCTTCCTTGATTATAGAGTTAGGGTCCAGGGTAGTAAGCTGATTGACCAGAGAGCTGTGTCTTCAGGTTGTGGGCATGGGCTCCTGATGGCTGGTCTCCAGTGCTGAACTGTGATCTTCTCAACTTTGGGGTCATCCAGAAATCTGGAGGCCTAATGCTTCTGTACCAAATAAGAGGAGGTTGTGGATGTATGGGGGAAAGAGATTTTACCCTTTGGGTTCCCTCCCTGGCCACGGCAGTCTTTAGAGATTTTGTTATCACACTCCACCAGAAATGGACGTCACTGGCTCTGAGGGTTGCAACTCCCTGTGTGTTGTACAGGAAAAAGCTCTTGCTGGGCTTTGAGAGATTAAGTGTCATAATCTATCGGAGCCTGTTTTCATCAGGAGAATTCCTGCTGCTTGTCTCAGAGGACTCTTAAAATTAAGGAAGATCATAGATACAAAAAGGTTTTTACCAATCAAAAGTGCTCTGCATATGTAAAGGTTTACAATAATTACATTTATAATTTATGTAAATATGAGGTCACCTTTCGGTTATCCCTTCCATGGTTTCAGCACTGAGCAAGTTGAAGCATAATGATCTATTTCTTTAAAAAGAATGGTTTTATTTCACAAGAGCCAGCTCTCTGAGATGTAAGACAAATTCTGTTCAAATAGGGATCTAAGGATTTCAGCTTCTCCATTTCTTGGTTCAGGGAGGACCATATCTGAAACATGTCAAACTGATTTTTTAAAAAAGTGTTTATTTTTAAAGCCCTCCAAAGAACATGGTGCCGCCATCTTTCTTGATACCCAGTCCTCTCTTTCTCAGTTGTTGCTGTTGGAAAGTCGTTCCCAATGTCTAAATTAAATCTCTGGTGTGGTAGTCTGATTTTTTTTCTCCTTATCTTGTTCTTATGGAAAAGAAATCATCATCTCCCAATGTTAGGACAGCGGTCTCCCAAACTTTTGTTAATTTTCTTTATAACTTTCTAAGTCCCTTTTTCTTTTTTTTTTTTCAAGCTTTTTCCTTTTCCTTTTTTTTCTAAGAGAAGCTCAGTGATTTTGGGGGTTGGTTAATACAATATAGAGAACATAAGGGAAGAGTACAGAATGGCACTTAACACCAATGCCAGTATTTATCTCATTATGGTTATAACTAAGGATATTATTAATTTTTGTATTATTTGCTTTTCTTTAGAACATAAATCAAAGCCATTAACTTGAACGTGAGGTATATACACAATACATACACAACTTTATACAAAATACTTTACATAAGTAACATTACATTTTAAAATATTGGAAACTGAATATCTGTGCTGATTTGTATTTTGACTTAATGGAACAAGAAGAGAACATTCAACTAGGGAGGGTTATACTGACAATAAAGCTCTCAAAGTTCAAAATAGCTTCCTCTCCCTTTTACTTACCACTGGCTACACAATGTCCTGAGAGGATTCATTATGAGAAAAATGTCAATTACGGCTTTAATAACTTACTTTGGAAAGAACTAATGAGAAAGCAAATTGGAAGGTGAAACTTCATCTTTGATTTCAAATAAGTGGTCTTAATTTTTCTTCTTATAGAAAAAGTTTAAATCAGTTTATTATAAATATATATAAACCATTAATTTTTGCAGCTTTCAGGTAAAGTCCTGCACTTCGTTTATGCAAAGTCTATGAGAATAGGTCAGTAGAGATCATCTAATTTTAAGTCGTGACATCATCCATTCAAGTCCTTGGCACAATCCTTCACCAGTAAGAGCACAGCATGCCTGAATATGCCACTGGTGATCTTTGATAGAAGTTAGCTTCAAAAACTGGGAGATTTCTGCTACAGTCATACATTCTTTAACATCTTGTTTATTAGCAAAAATCAGCAATCCAACTTTCCTCAGGTCCTCATGTGCTAACATTTTATAGAGTTTTTCTCCAGTTACAGAAATCCTCTCTCTATCTGTACTGTCCACAACAACTATCACAAACTCCGTGTTAGTATAGTAAGTGTTCCAAGAAGAACGAAGAGATTCTTGGCCACCAATATCCCACATTAGGAAACGCGTATTATTAATCACTATCTCTTCTACATTACTTCTTATTGTAGGGGATGTATGCACAACTTCATTCATAGAAAATTGGTAAAGTATAGTAGTTTTCCCTGCATTATCCAGCCCAACAATGATAACTTTGTGCTCTGGCTCGCGGACATCGCCGCCGCGTTGTCTGTGACAAGCCTTGCGGGCCACCGTCCTCCCCCAGCTCTTCTCGGGCAGCAGCAGCCTAAGTCCCTTATTCTTTACCTCTTCTTCATGGCTTTCCTTTCCTATCTGCCATTCTTTCTATGTTCCCTTATTCCCTCAACTGAACTAAGAGAGTTTCCCAAAGTCCATTACTGTGAGGTTCAGGACTGGCCCTGAGATTCCAGGGATTTCTGATGAGGCTGAGGATGGAGGAGGAAGCCCTGGTCTGTAGTTCACCATCAGTAGAGAGGTGCGGGGGCCACCTCTTGTCCCTTTAAAAGAGACATCTATTGGAAGTCCAGGATTCTGAAGGCTCAAGGCTCAGAGATAAGCTATAACCTGGCCACCACACCCATATCCAGGTGGATACCATCTCCCTTGGGGACTATCAGAATAGAGCCACTTACCCAGTCCTGGGTGCAGATGACATGGGCGTCATGGAGCAATTGCTCATCCCTGTGGACACAGAAAGGGGTCATTATCTTATGGGGGTCTGGAAATGTCTCCAATTGCCAAGCTCACATCCCCAGTTTGGAGTATAGCCAGTCAAAGTGGGAGGGGCGAGACTTGTGGGGACACTGAAGAGCTAACAGGCCTGTCAGAGAAGCAGTTGCAGAATGTGGCACCAGACATCTGGCCACCTGTGAAGCATAGTGAATCATGGCCACTGGAGCTCTGTTAAACCGGTGCTGGAAATTTAGGAGTTAGCCAAATACTTGAGTTGCAGGGCACTGCCACCAGAGCAAGTTCCTGGTTTCTCACTTCTTATCTCTCTTTTTTGTATGGACAATGGATACAAGGAGACTTGAATTTTCATTTTACCCAGAATTTCACCCTCTGCGTGCCCCTTGCCCCCCAATCTTTCAGGTAGCAGAAAAACAGCAGCAGTAGTTAGATCTTAAATCCACATTTTTACAGGCTGGGTAATGAAGTGGTTATTCCCATGATCCTGCAGTGACCTCTTTGGAAATCAGCCTTCCTTGGATAAAGCAGGGCATTCCTCCAAGCAGAGATACACTTAGCCCTGTTTGAACTTTTGACCATTAGGAGTCAACATCCACATAAAGTATCTCATAAAGTATCTCATAATTCTTTGGATCTCACAGGGGATTCTGCCAGACCATAGTTCCTTTCTGCAGTGGAGGTGATTGACCAGGCTTGGAGAAAGATCAGAGGAGGGCTTCTCTGGACTGTCTGTATTTACAGATTCCCAAGAAGATTTGTACTCTTAAGAACACTGTTTTGTGGAGGGGTTAGAAAAGCAGAGAGTGGTAAATACCAGAGAGACCCCTGGAGTAGCCAGACTCTTCTTTAGATTTCTTGCCCTCCCTGCCTCTTGTTCCCACAGCTGAAGTCTCCTCACCTCTTCCATGGGGTATGAAAGCTCCCCACTAGGCCTACTGAATAAGAACCTGCTTTTTAACAAGGGACCCAGGTGATCTGTAAATACGCAAAAGTTTGAAAAGCCCCGATTTGTAAGTTTTTCCTTGGATAAGTGAAGGAAGGAGCCTTAAATACAGCTTTTATGCTGGAACTCTAGCCGCTTGGGTATTTTGAGTATTTTCCTGAAACACTGGAATTTGCGTCTATGCATTTGAGAACTGTTAACTCGACCACACTGAATAATCACTCCACTCTGACCTCCCTGCTATTCCATCCCCATGCCAGCCCCGGAAGCTGCTCCTCTCTGTGCTTGCTGTCTCTCCTCTGCCAATGAGAGCCATGTCTGACTGAGGGCTGAGAGTGTCCTCAGGCCCTCAAGAGCCATTCCAAGGGAGAAAGGGATCCTTCCATCCCTGTCTGGGTGCTGTATTCTGAAAGCTTGTATCCCCTCCAAACTCATATATTGAAACCTAATCCCCAGTGCAATGATATTAAGATGTGGGGCCTTTGGGAGGTGATTAGGTCATGAGAGCATAGCCCTCATGAGTGGTATTAGTGCCCTTACAAAAAGAGAACCCAGAAAACTCCCTTGCTTCTTCCACCATATTAGGACTCAGCAAAAAGATGGCTGTTTGTGATCCAGAAAGAGGCCTTTACCAGACGCCAAATCTGCTGGCACCTTGTTCTTGGACATGCCAGCCTCTAGAAAATAAATTTCTGCTGTTTATAAGCCACACAATCTATGATATTCTGTTACAGCAGCCCACATAAACTAAGACACAAGGTAACTAGACTGGACAGAGGAGAGACTAGCAGTGCTCATAGAGGCTTTAAGGAAAGCCAATTCCCAGCTTGGTTGAAGGGGGAAGGAAAAGGGTACCTGGAGTTCAGCTCTAAGCCAAATGGAAGATCCTGAGATGAGACTTTGGGATGAACTCCTCTTTATTCCCTACCAAATACCCTCCCTTGTTTCCTTATCCAAACCTTGGAATACTGCTCTTTTACCTCGAATCCGAGCATCTTCCTGCAGCTGAAAAATAAGGAGATTTGAAAGAGTCAGAGACTAAGGGGGCTGGTTTCCTCTGGACCTCCAGTGTACCAGCTATAGACTTGGTCAAATGTAGGGATGTCTATTTGGGAAATTTGGACTTCTTGGAAATGGAAATAAATTCTAAGCTTCCTGAAAGCAGAATTTGTATTGTCTTTGTATCTTTAACACCAACCACTTAAGATAATGCCCTGTGTGCAGCACAATTCTCCAGAAATATTTTTTGAATAATAAATGAATAAATAAATAGAAGCAAGCTGTGGCTTCTTTAGGGGTAGGAGATACACGATTCATTATTTTTAGTCATAACTACTCATACCATGACGTCACTTATTTTATTCTTTCTGGACTTTCTGCTGTGCATTTTCTGGGCCCTATTACCCTCCTCATTGAGTCTCCAGTGGTTCTCTGTGCTGAACCTGTAAGTGCTTGCAAAGGACCTTTTAAAAAATCCATCTTATTCACCCAGAGTGATAGCTGCCAACGATACACTTTGGGCCTCCTGAGCTCACATGAGCCAACTGGATGGTTTTTCTGCATCAGAATGCTCTAATGCTGGTCTTATGTTTGCCTAATCAGGAAGAAAGCACATTCTAACTCCGCCTTTTCCTGCTGTCTCTTGCTTAGCTTTATTCTTTTTTACTGAGGTAAGAACCTCAGTATTTAAGTACAAAATTTCCCATACATGTCTGTGCCTAAAGTATTTGTTTTGCCTGCACCAGCCTGGGAGATCTGTGAGGGTAGGGATTTTGTCTGATGGACTCCATGAAGCAGCACCAGAGGAGAGCGTCAGACAGACTGTTAACTTCATGTGTAGCCCCTGAGAGGATGAATGCAACACACATGTCTCACTTATGGATAAGTCTCCTCCTCCCAGTAGCCTGGGGCACTAAAGTTCTGGGTAGGATCAAGGCACCTGACCCCAGAGACAAAACTTGGGTGAAAATATCAAGTGTCTGATCTCTGTCTCGTGTCCCCTTTTACTCACAGCCGGGCGGAGGCAAAGGCACCGTAATTTTCACTAGAGTAAGTCCCAAACACAGCAACAGGATACGGTGATATGGCTTCTTGGACCACAGAAAGGGGCTCAGTTCTACCGAAAGTGATCAGATACGGAAATGGAGGAAATTTATTTTCAATGCTGAACAATCCCTTTGTCCATCATTCCTCCCCAACCAGGAAGAGAGCTGCTGGTTATAATACCACAGGAGGTTCATATTATATTTAGATTCTAATTTTAATGAAATTGTAAATATCTTTATTCAGAGGAGCAAAAGTTAAGAAATCATATAGAAGTTTCCTGTTTGTCCTGGTTTTAGAATATTTGTATTTGTCCCAAGTTATGTGTTTTCCTAGGTTTATGGCTTGTATAAATAGTCTGTTAATAAGTAATTGTGTAGATAGTGTCTGTTGCTCTCCACTCTAACAAAGAGGAAAAAAAATAAGATGTGACAGGGGGCTTGGTAGGACCAAGACATATCAGCACTTTGAGCAGGCTAATATGATATAAAACTCAGTGTCTAAGGCAGGATAATATGGTACATGCTTGACTCCATTGTTTAAGTATTTGATCAGTGTTTATAAAAACGACTGAAAGCTGCACGGAGGAAGAGGAGAAAAAGAGAATTTCTTTCTATTTACCCAAGAAACTCAGCCCTAGTCTCTAATTTACACTTCCCTGCAGTGAATAACAACCTAATAAGGCAGTTTACCATGTCACTAGGGGATTACCCCCAACTCAGCCACTCATCAGCATGTCATACAACCAACTGCATACAGTATTCTTGTTCTGGTAGATAGAATTTTTTCTATATTATCACATTTCCTCAAGGGACTTGTTAGGCATCTTCTTGCCTTAGTTGCCTGAACTGATAAGTTACTCCTCTTTAAAGGGAGAAATTACTAGATAAATAAATGAAGTTGAAATCGTGGTCAGAGTCTACATCTCAATAGGGTAAGGAAAAAAATGAGATCAAGGGCAGGTGATGAGGTCAGGAAATTCAGAGAATCAGAATTTAATCTCACCTCCTTTTGTATATCCTTAAAAGCTGTCAGTACCTGATAGAAGACAGAAATATAGAAAAATTAATATTACAGACTGTAACTTTATTAAAAAGGGATTTAATATATAAAAATGAAGTTACATAATCTCTCGGGCTTTAGGCTATGGAGTGTGAATACCAAGAGACTGTGCCTTTCTAGTTTCAGCAACAAATCCTCATTGACTTTCACTCTACATATGTCTCTGGGCTGTCATTTCTCTGTATGGTAAACTGGGGAAATACAGTAAGGTGTTTAAAGAAGACCAGGCTGTGCATGGAGTGTGTAATGAAACCCACTGTTACTTTCATTTCTGTTTAATGAGTCCTTGCTCTGAAGCTAAGCATAGGTATTAAAATCAACACATATTTGTATTTAGGTTATAATACATTGGAAGACAACACCAAATGTTGGTGAGGATAACACAGAACAGCTGAAACTCTCATACATTGTTGGAGGGAGTGTAAAATCATATGATCACTTGGAAAAAGTTCTGGCAGTTTCTTATAAAACTAAATATATACCTGTTTTATTACCCAGCCATGGATAGATACGATGACTGTTGGAACTTTGGGTTGCCTAATTTAGGAGAAAGTATGCAAACTTTAAGACAGATGTATCTTGTTTGGTGTAAATGTAGTTTTTGTAGATAGATATTCAGGAGTTTCAATTTGTGTATAAGGGTGCATATGGAAGATAAATAGTAAAAGGGTTAGAATGTGCCAATTATCAGTTTATTGCCTCTCAGCAACCCTTTGTTCACTTTTTGTTATATCATATTCACTGTTTCTTATATTATAGGTATCCAATTATTTACTGGTTCTCGACAGGATGGTCTTCTGACCCTTACACAAGCAACTCACTCTTTAGTTAACACAATAATCATGAGAACATGAAATAGTTATGCTAATGTGCAGCATTGTAATTAAGATTATTCCTTGTGCAAAACTTAAACTTTGTGATTGAAAATCACAGAGAATAAAGAAAGTTGGTCATATTACTCATTTCATACAATATTGTACAGTGGGGGCTGATAGGAGAGGCTCTGGAGAATTTCACTCATTTTTAATAAAAAAACCATAGCCATTGATTTAATTAACAGTCTTTTCCTACTCGGTTCCATATGGAAAACTAATACTAAAAACTGATGAATTATTCTTTAGTTCTTATCTCTACCCAAGAGTTTAAATGTACATGCAACTAGAATGTCAAGATTGGGATGCTGAAGTAGCTGATATTTGTGGGAAGGCCTCTTAGAAACTCCAAATAGATGTCTGTGTTCTATGAAAGTTCACAACAGTTTGCTGTGGCTATCTTATGGGCATAACTAGCTTCTGTACTCATACACCATTCAAATACAAAATGAAATCTGACATTTTCATGTTTGAGAACTGGCCATCTTGATTGCCATTTTCAGATGGCTGGGAAACCAAGGACATTTTGCCAAAGTGAAAAAACATCAGCTTTTATAGAATTAGAGGAAGCTACTCACAGATCGATTTAAGTTTGTTTTAAAAAGCAGGACTTAATAATGTAGATTCTGATACACACTGCTCATGGTATTGCTTCTGTTAGAAGATTGAAGGTAACAGATTTCTGATGATGTCCTAATGAGCCTATTTCTTTCTTTCTTTCTTTTTTTTCTTTTTTTGAGACAGAGTCTCACTCTGTTGCCTGGCTAGAGTGCTGTGGCATCAGGCTAGCTCACAGCTACCTCAAACTCCGGGGCTCAAGCGATTCTCCTGGCTCAGCCTCCTGAGTAGCTGGGACTACAGGCATGCACCACCATGCCTGGCAGATTTTTTCTATATATTTTTAGTTGTCCAGCTAATTTATTTCTATTTTTTTTTTTTTTTTTTAGTAGAGATGGGGTCTTACTCTTGCTCAGGCTGGTCTTGAACTCCTGAGCTCAAGTGATCTACCCGCCTCGGCCTCCCAGAGTGCTAGGATTACAGGCGTGAGCCACCGCAGCTGGCCTAATGAACCTGTTTCTCATTTCGAATTCATAGTTTTCAAATTCCCAAACACTTTCTTGATAGCATTTAACATTTTATTCATTATAGAATAAACTATCTTTCACAAGGAAGTCTTTTTTTTTTTTTTGGACTGGATCTCTTTAAACCAAATTAGAGTAAATAATTTAGTCTGATTCCTGAGGTATAGCTCCCTTGAAGTGCAATCAAAATATAGTCTTTTTTCTGATTACAGAAAAAATAATTCCTCACTTCCAAAGTATAGACTCATATTCTTTGCTTTCTTCTCACACTTTAGAACTCTTCAACATATAATAGGTCTGAGGCTCTCAAATCTAATTAAAGAATAGGAAAGCTCCAGGATCACTTTTCTGCTGTGAGCCATTATTCTCGTTCAAATAATTGTCAATAGATTTGGGAATAGGTAAGAGATTCTGAAATATTTAGAAATTTTTGTTGGTAACCTCTGGTGTCACACAGAGAATCTGGCTATTGTGTTCTTTTCAAATCTTTATTGAAATATGCTAAAGAAAATCAGAACAGGTAGAAATACACTAGTAATAAAGCAATCTCCCACTATAAATCATGCAAAGCAGAATGGTGTCCCAGCTATTGAAATTCTATCTGAATGATGAAATTCAATTTCTATGTCTTTAAATGTCTTGATATAGACACCTCCCCGCTCCCAGGCATAGCCCATTGGCCATGGAAGAAAATAATCACCCTCTCTGCTAATGACAGGATCCCAACCATGTTCTAAGCAAAACCTCTGAAAGCAATGGGGCCACTTGGCATGTTACTTTCAGAAACAATAGCTCATTATCAATTATACCAAAAAAGTCACTTTTTATGGATTCAATTTGGCATTCAAATGGATAAAACTAAACACCTTTACTCTTCAGGTTGACTAATTTAATTTTTGAGAGGTTTATTTTGAGGCTTACTCATTCTGGAAGGCCCAAATCTTTCAGAAAATTATGTTTTATGATGCAGGAACTGAGGGTGACAGTCAGTATTTGTTAGCTAATTTCGTAGCTCCAGAGGAAGAATGACTTTCTTTCTGTTCATGAAATGGAGCAGGTGTGGGTTCTATAACTGTGACATTTTCCAGTGGCAAAACCCTAAGCTTTTAACAGAAGACACCCTTGGGGTCATGAACCCTACAAGGCCAGATGAAGTTAACCAGAATCCTGTGTGACAGGGAAGGTAGGTAACACATGAGATGTAATCCCATAGTCAGACAAGCTCCCATGAATGGAAACACTCATTAAAATAAAAATTTCACATTTCCCAAATTTATCTATAAATTCAAGCCAATTCTAATAAAAATCAAAATATTTTTCATGAAATTTGACAAATCGATTCTAAAATTCATAGAAACAAGAATAGCTAAGATAATTTTGAGAATAATAGAGGGTCTTGTACCAATAAATATCAAAGCATTTTATAAGTTCAAGTAGGTAAAATAGTATAGAATTGATATAAAAATAGATCTGTATATCAGTGGGATTCTCAGCCAGAGGTGATTTTTAACCCCCTCCCAAAGGATATTAGGTAATGTCTGGAGACATTTTTGTTTATCACAGCTGGGGAGGAGGATTGCTACTGTCATCTAATGTGTAGAAGCCAGGGAATGCTTCTGAGTATCCTACGGTGTACGGGACAGCTCCCCACAACAAAGAATTATCCAGCCCAAAATGTTAATAGTGCTGTAGTTGAGAAACTGGTAGACAATGTTCAGGAACAGATTCAGGCATATATGGGAAGTTGGCTTATGATAGAGGTGGCACTAAAAATCAGTGGGATAAATCTGACTATTCAAAAAACAAGGTTGAGAAAATTGTATACAGAAAAAAATTATTTTCAAAATTTGGATCACATTTATAAGTAAATGACAGATAAATTATTTATAAATTATAAAACATTTAGAAGAAAATATAAAATAATTAGGAGAGAAAAGAATCTTTTTACCAATATGTAAAACAGAAAAATATGATAAACTTTACTATTTAAACCTCCTTTGTGGCAAAATATAGACTGGGAAACAACTGGAAGAAGATATTTACAATATATATATATATATATATGCACACACAAATAAAATCATCTTTATTATACACACACAAATTATATACAATATGAAAAAAAAATGTATATATATGTTTTTGTTTTTTTTTTGAGACAGAGTCTCACTCTTGCATGGGCTAGAGTACCGTGGCATCATCCTAGCTCACAGTAACCTCAAACTCCTGGGCTCAAGCAATCCTCCTGGCTCAGCCTCCCGAGTAGTTGGGATTACAGGCATGCACCACCATGCCTGGCTAATTTTTTTCTACATATTTTTAGTTGTCTGATTCATTTCTTTCTATTTTTAGTAGAGACGGAGTCTTGTTCTTGCTCAGGCTGGTTTCAAACTCCTGAGCTCAAACAATCCGCCCGCCTCGGCCTCCCAGAGTGCTGGGATTACAGGCGTGAGCCACTATGCCTGGTCTATATTTATATTTTTTAAAGAAATATTTCTTTATATGCCTTTCTTCTTTCAAGAATTTCAGCTGTAAGATTCTTGAGAAAAAGAATGATTATCTCTTTAGAGTGTGGCTTATGGTGGGTGATGTTCAGTAAAGGCTGGATTTAACTTAATTTTTCTTAGTTTTATTACTTTCATGAAGATCTTTATCTTGATTTAAAATGACTTGAAAGTGCATAGACATATCAGCCTTTGCCGTAGGGACCAGAGCACAACTTCATCACATGGAACCTGTGAGAAAGGCCAAACCTGTCCTTTCAAGTCTGTAGTACTCACTGAGAACTGAGGAATTAAGCACCCTTAAAACCAGACTTCAACAAACAGGACCCATGATGGCATCACACAAGTGGGTGTTGGGGAGGGGCCCTGAGATGCATAGACATGAGGAGTTCTAAGGATGTGGGACTGAATGAGAAACAAAACAAGACGGGGACTGCAGTAATCCTTCACTGTCAATCAGCAAACTGCTCAAGGAAAGAGAAAGAAATTTGCTCCCTTCTTTAACCCCCTCTCTCTCCTCCCACCTCTCACTATGCTGTCAAAAATGACTCCTCCGTACTCACCTGGTCCCACAGGGTTTCGGTGATGGTTACCTGTCTTTCCTGTAGAAATAAGGAACAAATCTTGGAAACGTTATACCAGCTATCCCAGAATCTAAATTGCAACATCATGAAACTGGTGGAATAAAATATATTTCTTGGAATTAAGGTGGAGACCTGAAATCACCCCATTTTTTAGGCAGCTGGAAGTTCCTTCAGCCCTGCTGAGTCATTTTCAGCCCATATCTCCTGTTTGTCTCTTAATCTAGCTGATGGGTGAGAGGTACAAACAGATTCTTATGTTTACCCACCTTATCAATGCCTGTATAGCCTGCCTGCCCCTGGAGACATCTGGTGTAGCAGTGGTATTGGAGGTGTTACCTGTTCTTGGTAGACAATGATCCACCAGTCGGTCAAGAGCTCCCCGAACTACAAAGCCTAAGCCCTCTAAGATATGGTTCTTGTCAGGCAGCTTTGCTGCCTCCTGACCACAGCCTCTTCTCCTCCCCTCTCCCCAGGAACCAGGAGACCTAAAGGAATCAGTGCATTTGGGTATCTTACCCACCTCTGGTCTCATTGTCTCTTCTGTGGGTGTGCTGGAAAGAAAGAATGATATAAACCTGATAAGGAGCAGAGAATATAAGCCAAAGGCTTCCTGTAACTCTATTCTACAACTCTTAGCAAGAATTCTTGAACTTTCCATACTAAAAATTCAGTAACGATAACCAGGGTCCCTCCTCTCATTTCTGCTCTGGGACTTGTGAGAGGTGGGACCCTTGTCTCATCTTCCCAGTATCTTGGATATTGTGATAGCACTTTCAGAACTCTAAAGCATAGAACAATGGAAGTGAAGGTGATGATCACTATCATTAAACGTTACCATTCTCCTGGCTGCCTATTTGTGTCCACTCCTAATCCTTCACCTCATCTAACCTGTTGAACTTTCCAGGTCCTTCTTGAGAAAGTACATTCAATTATCACATTATTTCCTTTTTTGTCCCCCCAAAATGTGTTCTCCTTTTCCTTCATGACCTATGATGGGGTGGGGACAGGGATGGAAGGCTGAGGAAGAAGTTGAAAGCTTTTGCTTATTCTTGGCAGCACAACTGAAGCTCTTATTCTTAAATTGGTGCCAAAGTCACCTGGGAGAGGGAATAGCTGTATACAGGGTGAGACAGGTAACTGTCAGGAAGGAGAGGGTAAAACCGGGTGAAGCTTGGGCAACCAGCCTGCATCTCCTGGCCATGTGTAGACTTGCATAGGGGTGACAGGTCACAGGAAGCCAGGGTATTGGTAATGAAATGGAGGAGGGAAGAGTAGGTCATTACCTGCTAGAATTGTTTCAGGGGCCCATGGGTGGGACCCTGAGAAGGGACTGGGAAAAAAAGGGAAAGGTGATGGAGGGAAAATCATGTTTCAGAATGCAAGGGTATTTACATCTCTGGCCTGGGCTTCTTGTTTTGTATAATTCTTGCCATAAAAAGAAGCAGTAAGTCTTTACAAACAAGGGTAGGGAAGCCAGTAATCACAGGGAGTCTGGGAACCCAGAAGAGAGCAAAAACTGAGCACAAGATGACATTGAGCCTAACAGATCTCCAGTTAAAAGGGGACTCTTGATGAACATCAATTCAAGACAGCAAGATGGACATCTCTTTGGGAGTCATCATATCAGATGGCTCCTGCACACAACTTTGCCAGCTAGAGTGCTACTTCTCCATGGAACTTGGGGACAGCTGTTCCTCACTGTAAATCCAGGTCATGCTTGTTATCCTGAAAACACCCTTACTTTTTATTATTTATTGATATATAATAATTATACCTATTTATGAGGTACATGTGATATTTTGATACATACTATCAAAAGATGGCTTATTAGGCTGAAAAGGCAGTCTTTAACCATGGAACAGAGTTTTCTATCTTTGTGCAAAACCAAGTGACTCTCATATAACATTTGAATTCTTGATCTTAGCTTGGTTAACACTTCAACTGAGCTCAAGATCTATTAATACAATGTGTAATGATCAAATCAGGGTATTTAGGATGTCTATCACCTAAAACATTTATCATTTCTTTGTATGGGAACATTTCAAATATTCTCTTCTAGCTATTTTGAAATATATAATAAATTATTGTTAACTATTAATATTGCTATCCTACTGTGCTATAGAGCACCAGAACTTATTCCTTCTAACTGTATGGTTGTATCCATTAAGAAACCTCTCTTCATTCCCACCACCATCCTTCCCAGCCTGTAGTAACTATCATTCTTCTCTCTACCTCTGTAATATCAACCTTTTTAGCTCTTACATATGAGAACGTGTGTTATTTGTCTTTCTGTGCCTGGCTTATTTCACTTAACATAATGACCTCCAATTCCACCCATGTTGTTACAGATGACAGGATTTCATTCTTTTCTATGGCTGAATATTATTCTATTGTGTATGTACACCACATTTTTTTTATCCATTTATCTATTGATAGACACTTATGTTGATTCTGAATCTTGGCTATTGTGAATAGTCCTGTAATAAACACGGGGGTGCTATATGTCTTTGATATACTGATTTCCTTTCCTTTGGATAAATGCCAAGTAGTGGAATTGCTTGATTGTATGGTAGCTATATTTTTAGCTTTTTGAGAAACCTCTCTATTGTTTTTCATAATAGCTGTACTAATTAACATTCCCATCAACGCTGTATATGTGTTCCCTTTTCCTTGCATCCTTGCCAGCATGTTATTTTTTTGTCTTTTTGATAATAACCAATTCTAACTGGCGTGAGGTGATATTTTAGTGAGGTTTTGATTTGCATTTCTATTGTGATTAATGATGTTGAGCATTTTTCCATATACCTATTCTCCATTTGTATGTCTTCTTTTGAGAAATGTCTATTCGGAAACTCTGTCCACTTCTTTTTTTTTTTTTTTTTGAGACAGAGTCTACTCTTGCCTGAGCTAGAGCGCCATGGTGTCAGCCTAGCTCACAGCAACCTCAAACTCCTGGGCTCAAGCAATCCTTCTGCCTCAGCCTCCCAGGTAGCTGGGACTGCAGGCACACGGCACCATGCCCAGTTAATTTTTTCTGTTTTTAGTTGTTTGGATAATTTCTTCCTATTTTTTGTAGAGATGGGTTCTCACTCTTGCTCAGGCTGGTCTCAAACTCCTGAGCTCAAGTCATCCTCCTCCTGCCTCAGCCTCCCAGAGTGCTAGGATTATAGGCGTGAGCCAGCGTGCCCAACCTCTGCCCACTTTTTAATGGGAGTATTTATTTATTTATTTTTGCTGTTGAGTTGTTTGGGTTCCTTGTATATTCTGGATATTAGTCACTTGTCAGATGAATAGTTTGCAAATATTTTCTCCCATTTAATAGGTTGTCTCTTCACTCTGTGTCTCCTTTATTCTGCAGAAGCTTTTTAGTTTACAGTAGTCATATTTGTCTGATTTGGTTTTTGTTGCCTGTACTTTTGAAGTCTTAGCTATAAAATCTTTACCAAAACCAATGTCCTAAAGAGTTTCCCCCACGCTTTCTTCTAGTAG
This sequence comes from Avahi laniger, assembly GCA_963575035.1. NCBI lineage: Eukaryota > Metazoa > Chordata > Mammalia > Primates > Indriidae > Avahi > Avahi laniger. Next base: position 4,007 of record CAUYSK010001228.1, on the reverse strand, counting down.
TTTTTTTTTTTTTTTTGATAGAATCTTGCTTTGTTGCCCAGGCTAGAGCACCGTGGCATCAGCCTACCTCACGGCAACCTCAAACTCCTGGACTCAAGGGATCCTCCCACCTCAGCCTCCTGAGTAGCTGGGACTACAGGTGCTTGCTACCATGCCTGGCTAATTTTTCTATTTTTAGTTGCTTGGCTAATTTTTTTCTATTTTTAGTAGAGATGGCGTCTCACTCTTGCTCAGGCTGGTCTCAACTCCTGCCCTCAAGTGATCCTCCTGCCTAGGCCTTCCAGAGTGCTAGGCTTACAGGTGTAAGCCACCGCGCCCGGCCTCTTCTAGTAGTTTTATAGTTTCATGTCTTATGTTTAAGTCTTTAATCCATTTTGTGGTGATCTTTTTTAATAATGAGATATAGGGGTCTGGTTTCATTCTTCTGACTATGAATATCCAGCTTACCCAGCACGATTTATTGAAGAGAGTGTACTTTCCCCACTGAATGTTCTTGGTGCTTTGGTTGAAAATCAGTTGGCTATAAATACATAGCTTTATTTCTGGGTTCTCTATTCTATTCATTGGTCTATGTGTCTATTTTTATACCAATACCATGCTACTTTGGTTATTATAACTTTGGAGTATATTTTGAAGTCAAGTAGTGTGATGTTTCCAGGTAGTGGGTTCTATCTACCTTTTCCAGGGAGTGAGGAGAGGAGAAAAAAATAAAACAGAAATGAGGTTCACCTGGAGTTTTCTCCTCCAGGCAGTTTCAATCCAAACCCTTGTAACGGAGGTGGTGAATAATTGCCACACTCGGTAAAGACTTTGGGGGAAAGGGTTAGGAAGTATGCGTGCATGTGTGTGTGTGTGATGAGAGAGAGGGGTGGGGAAGAGAGAGAAAGAGAGAGACTCACAGTAGAATCATAGCAATTTATTACCTGAAATTGGGGCAGAAGCAGATTGAGCCTCCAGGAGTAGGCACTGAGGTAGGTGCTTTGATCCACATATCCCATCCTCAGACAGGGAGATGTAGGTGGCCTACCTTACTGTGTGGCAAAATGATATCTTCACTAATAGTAGTGGAAAAGCTTGAATTCTAACTTAGGTATGTTTGATTGCACTCTATATTTTGACTTGTCTAAAAGAGCATAAATTATCGTGAACCACTTATTTTATAAGTGAGTTATCAGAAGCCTGATTACATTGCAGTAGGAAGAATTTGGAATTTAGGGACAGAAGAATTTGTTTGAATTCCAGCTTCACTATGTTCCAGTTCTAGGACTTTTGGCAAGTCTTTCTGCGTATATGAATCTGTTTCCTAACCTATAAAATAAGAGGAATAATCTTTATATCAAGGATTTGTAGGAAGATTATATGGAAGCCCTTGTAACTGTTAAGTTTATTTCAGACATTGTTGTTATTAGTGTTATTTTTACAGTGTCTTTGTCCTTGGCAGAGAAATCAGGGCTCTGGTATGGTTTATGTGCTTCCTCATATAGAAGCCTAAGAGACTCCAGTATCCGCTCACTATTTTCTCTTCAGTGTTCTGCAGCTACCTAGGAAAGAATTCATACCCTTAGATAAATCAGATTCCTATCTTTCTCCAAGGTTCAGGCTTCTCAATTTCTCAATGGCTCTGAGGCTTGAGGCCCAGTTAACCATTCTGGGCACTTTCATAAGAGAGTCAGCCTAGAAACTTATAAAGCACTTTTAATTTTCTCTCTTTCCAAATTCCTACAAACTCTTATCTTAGAACATCTTTAAGGCTCAAGCCAAGTTCCAATCCTTTATGAAGCTTTTCTGACCCATAGGCTCACAGCAAACCCTCCCTTTTTTCCTGATTTTATGGCTAACATACTGTCTTTGTATTCAGCAGATTCTGGATCTCTTTTTCACCCCAGGCCAAGGGAAGTGTGGTTTTGGATGGCTGGCCTTGATTCACACTGTATAGGACATAAGGACACAGAGAAAGTCGACCCTAGAATGAATAAACGTCCCTAGCTTATATACCCAACCAGCTCCTAGAGGAATTGCAATTGATGCCTCCTTTCTAAAATAGAGTGACAAAGATTTGTGTTGTCCCTTTCACAGAGGAAATGGAGAAGGAAGAGGACACATCAAAGTCCTCGTCCTCCCAAGCTGGGAAGCAAGTGCGGCCAAATGAAGAGAGATGGGAGACCGTCGTTCTAAGGATGCTTAAAGATCATCATTAGCCCCATTTACCTTTTCTGATGCTTGGATGCCATTCCTGCCTTTTGTTCTTGATTTTGGTAGACATGCTGTGCCATTTGTTCTTGTACAGAAACCAAGGACTCTGGAACTGAAGATGGAGCCAGCTCCAGGCCCTGGAAAGGCATAAATGAATAGACGGAAAAGGTAGGCATGTGGTGAAAAGAAAAGCACTTATGCACTGGATCACTACCAGGACAGCTGTCTCAGTAGTTCAGGGAGCATCTGTGTTTTGAATGTGCGTGTGTGTGTATGTGTGTGTGTGTGTGTGTGTGTGTGTATGTCTGTGTGTGTGTGTATGTGCATGCGTGCATATGTGTGTAAAGAAAAATAAGGGTTAGAGGAAGAAAGTGTCTGCCTCAGGTAAAATCTTCTTATTGTCTTTGTTATCAATAACAGAAATTAGTGAGAAGGTAGGTGAAAAAAGACCATCTAGGTAAAAAAAACCAGCTGGCTGAGATTGGAGGTGGGGAGTTGGCTAGAGGCTCTTTGAGTTGAGGGTGGACTCAAGGCAAGGATAGGAAATAGTATATAGTGAATTCAAGATTGGCAAATACCCCACCCCATCCCACCTCACAGGATTTTCATGGTCGACTAAGGGTAAAACGGCAGGCTGGAGGCCAGTCAGCTCCAGCCTTCAAGTGCTTTGTAGAGAAGAAGGGAAATCCCATGGTTGATACTGTTAAAGACACATGGGGCTGAGAGGCCATAGCAATGACCCAGATAAGAGACAGATGCTCCTCTGAGAAGTTTCTCTCTCATATTTCCCACTCCCACCTTTCCTGACCTCCAAACTTCAGTAAGGAGCCAGGTCAGTTATGCCCAGAAACTTACCCAGCTGGGCTCCTTAAATGACACTTCGCCCCACCCCTTTCCCCTTAGACTTTCTCCTCTTCGAGCCCCATCTCACAACAGCCCCCTGCTCCCCATATCAGCCTTGCCCTTTTCAACATTCTGTGACCTCAGCTGTGACCTCATAGACCTGGGACAACTGGCTCTCCCTCCCAGCCTAACTCTGGACTCCATTTGATCCAAATAATAATGGTAAAATAAAGGGATAATATTGTGAAATTTAAATTTAAATTTAAATTTAAACTTTTGCTTCCTCATTGCCCTCTACCCATTTCATTAGACATTCACTGATTATGAGAGATGGCAGGAGTGAGCCCAGAAGAATTCATCTTTTACTTTGAATTTCAGAGTAAGATCTGAAATAACTGGCTTTCAGTTTCAAGAGCTAGGTCCTTGAGAGAGAAATAGTCTTATTTTGAATTCTAAAAGTCTTTGACTTGGAAGATCATCAAATATTGAGGAATGAGCATGAATTTAAAACCTTAGAAGGTAAAAACTGTTTCCCTGAAGGAAAACAAAAGAGTGGAGTACCAAGAAGGAGGCAGAAAGTCAAGATTAGAGAAGAGATAAGTTAGGTGTAGGTGTGCAACTCTGGGAAGGCACACTATCCCATCCCTGGTTTTGATTTTACAGTTCCAGATACTACTAGTGAGACCAGCACAGCTTCTGCCTTCTTACTATTTCAGTCACAAGAAGAAACTCCAATTAGATGTCAATAGCCCTCAAAGAGACGACAAGGGCTATTCCCATCATGATCTACCTCTTTATTTATCTTAGTTTCCATAAGGAATCTAAGCTCCTCCCTTCATCATCCCTCATCACAGAGACTTTTATCTGTTATGGCTAGAAACATCTTATAATCCAACTCAAATTCCTATCTCTCTGTAACCACCTCAAATCTTTCACTAATCAAAATTGAATTCTTTTTTTTTTTTTTTTTT
>CAUYSK010001227.1:0-11542 GCA_963575035.1 Avahi laniger | reverse complement strand
TGAAGGTAACTTCTTTATTTTTTGTTTATGTTCTATCAGTCCCAGGAGGTTAACTTCCGGAGCAGGGAGCAAGTCTTTCCTGTTCAAAATTGTGTCTATACTAATTTCACTTCTTCTGCTGGGTTTGGAGTTGGTCTGTTCTTCTTTTTCCAGTTCTTTGAGTCAATTCATTAGGTTGTCTATTTGTGATCTTTCTGACTTTCGGATATAAGCATTTATGGAAATAAACTTTCCTCTCAGGACTGTGTTAGCTGTGTCCCACAGATTTTGATAACTTGTGTCTCCTTTGTCATTTAGTTCAAAGAATCCTTTGATTTTCATCTTAATTTCCTCATTTATGAAGCAATCATTCAGCAGAAGGTTGTTTAATTTCCATGACTTTGTGTAGAGATGAGAGTTTCTGTTGGGGTTGATTTCTAATTTTATTCCACTGTGATCTGAGAAGATTCATGGTATAATTTCTATCTTTTTAAATTTTTTAAGACATGCTTTGTGTCCTAGAATATGGTCAATCTTAGAGAATATTCCATGAGCTGATAAGAAGAACGTGTATTCAGTGGTCTTTCGGTAGAATGTCCTGTAAATGTCAGGCCCATTTGTTCTAGGGTTTTGTTTAAGTCCGTTATTTCTTTGTTAATTTGCTGTTTGGAGGATCTGTCCTGTGCTGTCAGTGGGGTGTTGAAGTCTCCAACTATTATGGTGTTGCTGTTTATCAATTTGTTTAGATCAAGTAAAGTTTGTTTTATAAATCTGGGTGCACCTAAGTTGGGTGCATATATATTTAGAATTGTTATGTCTTCTTGTTGAACTGTACCCTTCACTATTATATAGTGACCCTCTTTGTCTTTCATTACTTTTGTTGATTTAAAAACTAAGTTATCTGAAATCAAAACTGCCACGCCTGCCTTCTTTTTTCTTCCATTTGCTTGAAATATTGTTGTGTCTATAGTTCCTAAAACAATGCCTGACATATAGAAGACACTTATTAATGCCCTCTGGAGGGTAATCTATTTCAATAAAACATCTGCTTTAGGGGACTCTAAATCTTTTCGTGTGATTTTCTCCTCCTATTCCTAAATTCACTGGGGTTTATTTTTCAACATTTCATTTTTTAAAAGGTATTTCACAAGCTTTTTTTCTATACTTAGTGTTATCAGGACAAGTTTTGATATTTGAAGCCCAGAATTTGAAAGCTTCTTTGGTGAACATTAGTTTCAATTGCCTTTTTCCTCATTTACAGATACACTGAATGAGAAACAGCGATTAAACATTATCATTTTCTTGGAAAAATAATAGGGTATTGTGAACTGTGTGCTTTATCATAGAAGAGTCTGCCCATGCTGAACTGGTCTTCTAGTTCTAAAAATTATCTTATTTAATGCTACGTTTTCCAATAGACCTACCCCTCTAATATTAAATAATCCTCTTGGGAAAACAACAACATTATTACAAAGAAATCTTGACAGCATCAGCATGTCTCAGTAATGACACAGAGGGATGCATAACATGAATCCTATCTCATCCATTTCTCATTAAAGAGAGAGTTATTTTTTAAAGAATTTGGACTGTACCAAGGCAAGTTTTTTTTTGTTTGCTTGTTTTTTTGAGACAGTCTCGCTCTGTTGCCCGGGTATTATCACAGCTCACTGCAACCTCAAACTCTTGGGCTCAAGCAATTCTTCTGCCTCAGCCTCTGGAGTAGTCAGGATTACAGGTGCAAGCCACCATGCCCCCCTAATTTTTCTGTTTTTTGCAGAGACTGTCTTCCTCTTTCTTAGGCTGGTCTAGAACTCCTGGCCTTAAGTGATTCTCCTGCCTTGGCCTCCCAGAATGCTAGCATTAAAGGCATGAGTCACTGCTCCTGGTCCCAAAGAAAGCTTTAATATCACGATTTTACAGTAATAATTTTGAACCATGAAGGTATAAAAAAGAAAGGGCTTTTTGTAATCTGAAGACTCAGAAATAACCAGTACATTGTATCTTGATGTTATTTTTTTTCCAGTCACTTTTTTACAAATGTATAAACAATTATATTTAATTCTAAAGAATTGGTGTCATTTCAAATATATAGTTGTTTATCACTTTTTCTTACCAGTGGTGGGGGGGGGGAAGATACAATTTTCTTATGTCAGTAAATATTCTTTGAATGCATAATAATTGATATAGGCACACATATTATTGATCTCTTCCTCAAATCCTTGCTACAATTACTATTATTGTTTTTTAAATATTTGCTGAGATGGGTGAAAAGCATCTTGTTTTTATTTGAACTTTCTCAACTCTTAATTGATCATATCTATTTCTTCTCGTATAAATTTTCTGTTTGTGTTTTACTTATTATCTGTTGAAACCTTTCTTTTGTTCTTGCTGGCATATTAGGGATCCTTGTATGTGGGATTCTGCCCCTTTACAACAGGTCATAAATGCTACAAACATTTTTAGTAGTTTGAGGTTTGAATTTGATTTAGGCTATTGTGTTTTTATAGAATTGTTACTTAATGTAAAAGTCAATCATAAGTTTCCTCTCAAAATTAGCCTTGAGAATATTCTGATAGTTACTTATTGGTATTATTTATAAGATTAAATTTTCTCCTGCTTATAAATAATTACTTTTTATTTGTTAATCATGAAATATTCCAAATGTACCTTAAAAATCGATTCATCTACTCATCAGTCAGAGAACCTTCCTCCCATCCAAACATGCCACCTTGTTCTAGACCCCGACGCCGCAGTCCTGCAGTCCCTGTGATGCCCCGACGCTGCCACACCACACACTTTTCTCTGAGCTTCTTGTGCGATACCCTTCCCAGAAGAACTGAGCACTGAACAGCCTGGTTTGAATTACAGCACCTGATAGAGGCCAAGGAAAAACCAAGAAACAATTGATTATCATTTCAAGTATATTATCCTGCCACCTGGAGACAACCCAGCAGTGATGATTGCTAGCTCCGTGTTCGGGTGTGACAAGGAAACTTATGTTTCACCCAGCAGTACTTAAAACTGTCCTTCTTTTATCGGTTTCAATGACAGTGCACTGTTGGAAACTCTGCCTCCTGACAAATTTGTTTTCTCCAGAAAACAGGTCTTTGCTCAGACACACCACCACCTTTTAGGTTAAAAAGTTGCAAGGCATGGTGGAAAAACCATGGACTAAGAGCTGGATGGTTCTGTCTGGAAATGTTCTTAACCAGCCATGTGAGCTGAAGGAGATTATTTAATTCTCTGAGCCTCAGTTTCCTTATCCGGAAAATAGGAGTTATATTATCTACTTCGTAGAGTTGTTGTGGGAATTAATAAGACAATGTATGTGACGCACTCTATACATTGCAATGTACGCAGAAGGTACTCAGTAATTGGTGGCATTAGTTTAATTATTGTGATTTGATAGGTTGGTCTTATCTAGTTCTCTTGCTCAGAAGATTTTGCTGCATTGTTGCAAGAAGTACTTCTATTTCTTATTGCTACTGTGCTTGCCATAATGAGCTCCACAAACGCTATGTGTCAGCAAAGCTGTGTTAATAATAATACTAATAATTGCTAACATGTATCATGCATGTGCCAGGCATTATTCTAAGCATCTTATGGTCACTGTCTTGTCTGATCCTCACCCAATGAAAGAGGTGCTATTATTACCTCATTTTTACAAATAAGCACACCAAGGCACAGAGAAACTGAGCAATCTGCTCGGAGTCACAGGACTAGTGAGTGGCCAGCCGGGTTGTGAACACAGGCCATCTGGCTCCACAGGACATCAGTGTCAGGCACCGGCACCGTGCTCTGCTGCCTCCCTGTAGTGGCAGTCTTTACATTGTGGGACACTTAACTTAGAAAGGTGTGAAAACACCTGCTGTAAGGAGAGAAGAAGGATGCTCAGAATTGAGTGTCATTAACCTGCAGGGTGGTGTCTAGAAGGAGGAAAGCCATTGCCAAACAAATCCATGCGTTGTGCTAACAACACACTGGCTTTGTGTTTCTTTCAATAGAGAATCTCCACGTTGCCAGGAGAATTCCTGACGCTGGTAATGGTGTCATTTCTTGTTTTGCGGGAGAACCCTTTCTGTAATTGCAGCCCTAAAAACAGCAGCAGCAGGAGACCGTGAGGGAAGCCTTTGTGAATAGTACCACGGAGGTCTGTTGCCTTTGAGTAAATAGACCCTATTTATTGAGCATGTAGAATTTATTTAAAATATCAATTCTAAGGAAAGTAACAGAGGATGATTGGATTTCCCATGGGTTGCAAACCGAAAGTAATATTATTGCAATATTAACAATATCCAAACTAGCTTTGTCTTAATATTCACTTTAGCACCGAGGATAATGATCTTTTTTTCCTCGATTCTATTTTAATCTGAAATACAAACAGCTTAAGGTTTGCTTGCCTTGAATCATTATTACCACGAAGTTGAGCCATCTGTGTTTTTTCTTATTCTGCTCATGGCTCCAAGGAGAAATCTTGAAATTTAACAAGTTGAGAGAAGAATTTCTGTGGAGTAAATTCACATATACAATGACATCTAAAACCCTGTAAGATTTTAGGTAACTTGGGAGAAATTTTCTCTCTTGAATTGAGTTGAGAGCGAGAATTAATCTCACCCTACCAGATCATCTACAATTTCCAAAACATTTTGAGGTCTGGGACTGTGTTTTATGCCAAATTTTTTTTTCCATTTATCTACAATCCCCAATATGCTTCTCATTGACTTCTAAGGTTGTAGAATTTGTATATAGCTGACTGTGTTTGTTTAAATTGGAATCTATTAAGTATTTCCTGTTGGGAAGCTAAGAGGCTTTATATACACGCATCTGATGCTTTTAAGTTGACGTCAGGGAGGACGGCCATGCCCTCCTGTAATGCAGTCCCTGCTTGAGATCAAGACCTTGGCTGGATTCAACTCGGTTCACTTTGTCAGTGCTTTCAATTTTACAGATGCCCTAAAGCATCAGTTATATTTTATAGCTTTAATGAAGTATAATTGACAAAAAATAAACTATGCATATTTAAATTTTATAATTTAATAAGTTTTATCATATGTATACACTTGTGAAATCATCACAGTCAAAATAATAAACATATCAGTCACACGAAAATGTTTCCTGTTCCCTTTGTAATCTCTCCCTCCTACCTACTCAAACGCCTTCTTGCGTCCACCCTGATCAGCTGGTAACCACTGATCTTCTGTCTCTATAAATTATTTTGCATTTACTACACTTTTATATAAGTGAAACCGTACAGCATGTACTCAATTTGTGGCTTCTTCCATTCAGCGTAGTTATTCTGAAAGTCATCCATGTTGTCGCATATGTTAATAGCTGAATAGAAGGAATCAGAGTGGATATCCTTGCCTTACTTCTGCTCTTATGAGGAAACAGCATTAAATATGAGCATATCTGTAGGTTGTAAATACATTGCCTTTATTTAGATTGAGGGAGTTTTCTTTGATTTTTAGTTTGTTAAGCGAAGGGATGTTGGATTTTGTCGAATGCTTTTTCTGCATCTACAGAGATGATCGTGTGTATTGTTTTCTTTTTTAGTCTACTACTTTGGTAAATTATGTTGACTAATTTTTAAATGTTAAATCAACCCTACATTCCTAGGATAAGCCCTTCCTCATCATGATGTATTATTTTTTATATAGATCACTAGATTCAATTTGCTAAAATTTTGTTTAAAATTTTGTATCAAAGTCCATGATGGATATCATCTATAATTTTCTTTTCTTCTAATGTTTTTATCTGGTTTTGGTATCAGGATAATGCTGAAAGTATGAAGTAAACTGGGAAATATTTCCTTTGCTTTAACTTTCTGAAAGAGTTTATGTAGAATTAGTATTATATTCCCTTAATATTGAATTTCTACTAAGGTATAATTCCCTAGTAAAGTCATCTGGGCTTGGAGTTTCCTTGTGGGAATAGTTATAACTACAAATTCAGTTCCTATAATAGATATAGAGCTTCATACATTATTTTTCCTATGGTGAGCTTTGGTAATCTGTGTCTTTCAAGGAATCTATTCCATCTAAGTTGTCAGATTTATTGACATAAATGTTTTTCATAATATTCCTTTATACTTATAATATATGTAGGAACGGTAGTTTTGTTACCTTTCTCATGCCTGTTATTAGTAGTTTGCGTCGTCTTTCTTTTATTTCCTGGAAAAGGTTGGCTGGAGGTTTATCAGTTTAACTGATCTTCACAAAGAATTAGCATATGGTTTGACTGATTTTTCTCTATAGTTTTTGTGTTTTATATTTTACTGATTCCTGCTCTTATCTCTATTGTTTTCTTTTTCTGCTTACATCAGGCTTAATTTGCTCTTCTTTTTTAGTCTTTTTAAGGTAGAAGCCAGGGTCAGTGATCTGAGACCTTTCTTCTATTCTAATATAAGCGTTTAGTGCCATAAACTTCTCTGTAAGTACTGCTTTAGCTGCATCTCATGAATTTTAGTACACTATGTTGTCATTTTCATTCAATTTAAAATACTTTTTAATATCCCTTTTCGTTTCTTCTTTGACCCATAGGTTATTCAGAATTTGTTATTTAGTTTCCAATTATTTCTTGATCCTCCAGATATCTTTCTGTCATTAATTTCTAATTTAATTCCATTGTGATCTGAGAACATTACTTCGTATGATTTTTGTCTTTGTAATTTTACTGAGGTTTGGTTGATACTCAGAGTATGGCCTGTCTTGGTAAATGTGCCATGTACACTTTAAATGTGTTCTTTGTTTTTATTGGGTAGAGCATTTTTTTCTTTTTCCTTTCTTTTCTTCTCTTTTTATTTTTATTTCAAAATATTAAGGGAGTACAAATGTTTTTATTACATGGATAGCTTTTGTAATGCATGAGTCAGGTCTATAAGTGTGCCCATCACCTGAATACTGTTCACTGTACCCATTAGGTAGGTTTTCGTCCCTCCCTTCCCCTGCCCTCTCCGCTGCTTGATTTCCATCAATTAGGTCAAATTGATCGATAGCATTATTTAAATTTTCTATATACTTACTGATTTTCTGTCTACTTGTTCTCGCAATTATTGAGAGGGTTGAAATTTCTGTTATTATGGATTTGTCTAATTCACCTTTCTATTCTATCAGTTTTTACTTTGTGTATTTTGAAGTCCTGTTATCTGGTGCATAAAGATTTGGGACTATTATGTTTTCTTGATGAATTGACCTCTTTATCATTATGAAATGACCCTTTTGTCCCTAGTAAAATTTTTTTTGGTCTGACATCTATTTTAGTTAATATTACCATAGCCCCACTTTCCAGATTTCTTTTGATTAACGTTGGTATGGTATATATTTTTCAGTCCTTTTGTTTTTCACCTATTTATGACTTTGTATTTAAAGTAGGTTTCTTATAGGCAGCATATAGTTGGCTCTTACTTTTTTACTCCAATTTAACAATCTGCCTTTTAATTGGGGTATTTAGACTGCTTATATTTAATGTGATTATCAGTGTGATTGAGTTAAAATCAATCTTAATAATTGATTTTATTTGACAATTATGTTTTTATTCTGATTTTCATATTTTTATGCCTTCTTTTGGATTGAGTTTCTTTATGATTTCAATTTTACCTCCTTTGTTGGTTTACCACTTCATGTAGTATAAGAACTATACTCTTGTTTTATATGCTATTTGTTGTCATACATTTTACATCTATATATATTATAAACCCAAAATATGTTGTTAGTATTTTTGTCCTTTTCAGCCAGTTATCTTTTAAAGAGTTTAAAAATAGATTAAAAAATATATTTTCTTCCCAACCACATATTTGCCATTTCTGATATTCTTCATGCCTTTGTGTAGATCAAGATTTACATCTTAGATAATTTTTCTCTGCCTAAAGGACTTTCTTTTTAATGTTTCTTATAGTTTAGATCTGCTGGTGATGAATTCTTTCAGATTATTATGTCTGAAAAAGTTCTCTGTCACTTTCATTTTAAAAGATTTTGAAAGATATTTTCACTGAATGTAGAATCTAGTAAAAGACAAGGTTTTTTTCTTTTTTTTTTCTTTCAATTCTGTTACTCCAGTATCTTCTGGCTTGCATTGTTTCTAACAAGAAATATGCTCTCATTTTTATCTTTCTTCCTCTGTATGTAATATGCTTTTTTTCTGGAAGCTTTTAAAAATATGTCACTGGTTTTAAGTAACCTGATTATGTTGTACCTTCATATACTTTTACTCATGTTTCCTGTGCCTTATATTCTTGAGCTTCTCAGGTCTTTGAATTTATAGTTTTGGTCAAATTTGTATAATCTCCAGCCATTATTTCTTCAAATATTTTTTCTGGTCCCACCCTCTTCCTTCAGGTAATTTAATTACAAATATATTGGATTGCTTGTTGTTGTCCCACAGCTCTTTTATGCTCTGTTCATCTTGTTGCTATTGCCATCTTTTTTCTCCCTGTGTTTATTTACTTTTGGATAGTTTCTATTACTGTTCTTCAAGTTTACTGAATTTTAATTAAATGTCAGATCTGATGTTAATTCTATGCAGTGTATTTTTATCTCACGTACATTATGCTTCTCATCTCTACAAGTTCAATTCGAATCTTTATTTTCTGTATTCGATTTAACATGTTCAGTCTTTCTTCTACTTTTTTGAAGATATGGACCACAGTTACGGGTCACTTTTCTGCTTCTTTGTATGCCTGGTGTCTTATTTTTTTCTTTTGCTGTAACAAGTAACCACAAGCTTAGTGGCTTAAAACATCACAAATTTATTATCCCACAGTTCTGTAGGTTAGGAGTCTGTTGCAGATATTACCAAGCTAAAATCAAGATGTAATCAGGGCTGAATTTCGTTCTGGATGCTCCAGGGGAGAATCTGTTTCTTTGCTTTTTCCAACTTGTGGAGGCTGCCTGCATTTCTTGGCTTATTGCCCCCTCCCATCTTCAGAGCTAGCAATGGTGAGTTTAATCCTTCTCCCATCGAATTATTTCAACTTTCTCTTTTACTTCCCTTTTCGTCTTTTAAGGACTTCTGTGGTTATATTGTGCTACTTGGAATAATCCAGAATAATCTATCAGAAGGACAGCCGATTAGCAATCTTAATGCCATTTGTGGCCTCAATTCCCTTTGACATGTAAAGTTACATATTCAAAGGTTTGGGAAGTATCCAGTCACATCTGGTAATTTTTCACTGGTTGCTAGACATTATGAATTTTACCTTGTTCGGTGCTAGATATTTTTGTTTTCCTATAAATATCTTTGAGGTTTATTCTAGGATACATGTAAGTTACGGAGAAGCAATTTGAACCTTTTGAAGTTTATTTTCAAGCTTTGTTATGAGAGACCAAACCAGCCTTTAGTTTAGAGCTAATTTTGTCCTACTACTGAGGCAATACTATTCTGAGCATTCTGCCTGATACCTCATGAATAATAGGCTTTTCTACTCTCATTGAGAGCAGAACTCCTCCCAGCCTTCTGTGACCTTCTAATCCTTTCGGGCGGGTCTTTTCCTAGCCTTGTGTAGTTTCTTCACACACATGCACTGATTAGTTCTCAGCCAAAGACTTAGGGAAAACCCTCTTTAGATCTCTAAGGGCTGTACGTGTGTGCATGTGTGCGTACCATTCTCTTCTCTCTGGTACTCTGCTCTGTGAACTGTAGGCTGTCTTGGTCTCCCCAAACTACCAGATATGTCTTTACTCAAGCAGACTGCCAGACTCTTCCAGGGTTCCTTCTCCCTCTGTTATAGCCTAAAAACCCTCCTGGCAGTAAGCTTGGACATTCATGTGCCTCACTTTGTTCCTCTTCTCTCAGGAATCACTGTCTTGCATTGCCTGATGTCCAATATCAAAAAACCATGTTTCATATATCTTATCTGGCTTTTTAGTTGTTTCAGGTGGAAGAGCATATCCAGCCACTGTTACTTTCTCCTTGCCAGAAGTAGAAGTCAAATATTTGTTATTTGCCACATATTTCATTTTGATAAGGGCAACTATGATACCCAAATATTTAACAACTGATAGGTCTTGGGCACTGACCAAACAGAACAGATGCTGGCCTAAAACAGTGATATGGCCATACTGGTGTTTACCAGCTAAAGGTCAGTCATGTCCTACGTAGTTGCCAAACTCCATAATCCATCCAATTTAGCATTTTGTCATTAACAGCCCTGGTGAGACAAAAAGAGCTTTGCAATAGGACTGACCTGGGTTTGAGTTCCAGCTCTGCCACTTCTAGCTAACACTTGACTTAAATTCTCTCCATTTGTTAACTTCCCCTGCACTGTTATCCTAAAGACTAAATGGGACAAGACATGTGAAAGTGCCGAGCACGTTGCCGGTACGTAGAATACTTGGTTAAAACGAGCACCCTTCCTCTTCCCACACCTTCCTCCATGATCCACCTGGAGTCCTCAAGGCCAACCGCAGTGTTGTATTAGTAGCACATTTTACTCAGAGGACAATTCTCCCCAAAAAGAAGGGACTGCACCCAGGAGCTTCATTGTGGGGAAGAGATCCAAAAGAATCACAACTGTTAGGTGGGAAGTGTCAGTCTGTTTTTCACTATGACAGAATACCACTGACTGGGTAATTTATGAAGAAAAAGGATTTATTTGGCTCACAGTCCTAGAGGTTGAGAAGTCACGGAGTTGAGAAGGGCATGGCGCTGGCATCTGCTCAGTCATATGGTGAGGACTTTCTCGTTGCATCATCCCATGGTGGGAAGAGGAAAATCGAGTGAGTGCATGACACAGAAGAATGGGGGCCAAGCTTATACGTTTATGAGGAGCCCACTCCCACGGTCACTAACCTACCCCTGCCGTGCAGCATTAATCCCTTCATGAGGGTGCAGCCCTCATGGCCTAATCACCCTGTAAAGGCCCCACCTCTTAATCCTTGGCAACACTAAGTTTCCAACCCATGAATTTTTGGGGGACATGTTTGAACCATAGCAAGGAGGGAGAGAAAATTTGGGCACTAAGCATCATAGCTGAGAAAACCTCTGGCCAGGCTGGTGTAAAGTCTGCCCAAAAGGGAGCGGGTGTCCATGGCCACAGGACAGGCCAGTGAAAGTCAGGCCAGCCAAGCCAGGTGTGGAGGGTGAGGCGTGGGGAGAGGTGCCCAGGATTCAGTTTAGAAGAGCTTGGCCGGAGTCCATCTGGCCTGGATCCTCCCAGCTCATATTTCTCTGCTTCTTTCAGGAATAACAATCCAGAGCTGGCCTGGCCCTGCCCCTTGACAGATGGTGGCCATGGGGGACAGTGTGACGGACACTTGATTTTTCTGACATTGTCCTCTGGGATTAGGATTTACCTTTTATACATAGGACTTTCTTTCCATAATCCACTGTGGCTGTGTCAGTCATGTAACTCTGGGCGTACTTTCAGCCCTTTCATTTCTTGTAGGATGTTTTTTGGTTTTGTTTTTGTGTTTTTTTTGAGACAGAGTCTCACTCTTTTGCCCGGGCTAGAGTGCCGTGGCATCAGCCTAGCTCACGGCAACCTCAGATTCCTGGGCTCAAGCGATCCTACTGCCTCAGCCTCCCGAGTAGCTGGGACTACAGGCATGCGCCACCATGCCCGGCTAAT
>CAUYSK010001223.1:0-19872 GCA_963575035.1 Avahi laniger | reverse complement strand
TCCTAAAGGCTCTGATGATAAGAGTCACCTGGGTGCTTTTAAAAAACATAAAACAGGGCTGGGCATCGTGGCTTATGCTTGTAGTCCCAGCTACTCGGGAGGCTGAGGCAGGAGGATCACTTGAGCCCAGCAGTTTGAGGTTGATGCGAGCTAGGCTGATGCCACTGTGCTCTAGCCCAGGCAACAGAGAGAGATCCTGCTTCAAAATAAATAAATAAATAAGTAAACAAACAAACAAATCAAACAGCAGGCACATCTCTTAGAGATTCTGATTCACGAGGGTGGAGATGGGTAGTGGGAATCTGTATTTATACCACCAAGTGAGTTTGAGAAATATTGCTGTAAACAATATGGAGCCCTTTCAAGTTTCTGAGCAGGGGAGTAATCTCACTGGAATTGTGCTCTAGGAAGGCTCCCTTGATTGCAGGGTGCGTGTATGAACACGGGCAGGGGTGTTGGGCTGGAAGGGAAAGACTGGCAGGGGCCGTAGACGGTGAAGGTCTGGAGCAAGACAGTGGCAATGACAGAGAGAAGACAGGGCTGGATGAGAAAGATCCTTGGGAGGTAGAATTTCAGGATTTGGCAACTGATTGGATGTCAGGGGAAGGAAGGAAGGAGTTGGAGATGCCAGGGGTGTTGGTGCAAAGTTAACTAAAATGAGGTAGGGAAGAAAGGAGATTGTTTAGAAGAGAAGCTCCAAGTTTGCTTTGGGGCTTATTAAGGTTGAGCTGCTACTGGCAGGGCTCCAGGTGAAGGTGCTCAGTGGGTGATGGAAATGGGGACTAGAGCCGGGGAGTCATTTGCACAGAGGTGACCACCAAGCCGGGAGAGCAGAGGAGATGGCCGAGGTAGGGGATCTTGGACAGAACCGTGGGGAACACCCCGGGCAGGGAGGGAGGGTCTGGAAGACGGTGAGGTAGAGGAGCCAGAGTGACGGAGAACTAGACCAAGTAAAGGGCCCTGGAAGCTGAGAGAGGAAAAAGTTTTAAGGGACAGGAAACTGACAATTTCAAATCTCCAGTGCCAAGGGGAAATGAAAGCTGCTTACTTTTTTGTCACCTCACAGGTCACCGGTGTGACCTTTGAGAAAACCATTTTCCTAGTGTGTCGAGTTTGGAAATGAAATCGTGAAGGGTTGAGGAGTGTGTGGCGAGGAAGCTGAGGCAGGGTGTAGGTTACCCTCTTCCAAGAGGATCGCGGGGGTGGAAGGAGAAAGCAGGCAGTGGGCAACTGAGAGAGCAGAGGCGCGGCAGCAGGGGCGGTGCGCCTGTCTGGAAGACTCGTCTCCATCACCGCTGTCCCACCCGGCCCATGCCTGGCTTCGTTGGTGATGAGGCCCTGTGATACATTTCTCATTCATCCTCACAATAATCAATCAGCCAAAAACCAATGAGATCGGTGCCACAATAATTCTCGTTTTACGGATGATGAAACTAAGGCTAGAGAAGGTCAGTGATGGATCCAGGCTGCACAGCTGGCAAATCCAGGTCTGTCCAAGGCTATGCTGTCTTGGTGCTGAAATCCCAGCACCAAAGCTTTTCAGGTAGTTGGGAACAATGGAGCTTCATTTCCTGCATCTGAGCTCCTGACTGGTAACTCGACTCATTCCCTAATTGTCAGGTTCGTTCTGTCTAGTCCCCTTGCCCCAGAGATATCCAGTTTGGGAGCTGGGATCCTTTGTGCCAGCACCCAGCGCCCCATTGCCCACCTGGAGTGGTCAGTCCTGCTCGCCTTGATTCTGTCACCTTGTCCTGCGGGCCGTCTTGACCTGCACACCCTTGTCATCATCACCTGGGCACCAGCTCCTTCTCAGGATGACGGTTCATACTACACAGATGCAGCACAGCAACGTGGTTAAGAGCTTGTGCTGCGGAGTCAGAATGCCTGGATAAGAAATGTCAGGTCTACCACTAATTGGACAAATATTTTAGCTTCTCTGAACTTCAGTTTCCTTAACAGCTCTAACTCATAGAGTTGTTTTGAGAATTACAATGCTCAATAAATGTTAGCTATCATTTCTGCCTGTGATTTCCAGTGTCCTGGCCTTCAGACTGCAACTTCTTTTCCAGCTTGATGTGATCTCCAGCGCCCTTCCCACCTCAGAGGACAGAACTCAGCCTTTCCTAGGCTGTCCAAGAAGCCGGCCTGGGTTGTTTCCCGAGGGATGGAAGGTTCAGGTTCTGAAATAGGAGGAGAAACCTTCTATCAGCTGTGGATGTAAGTGACCAGGGTAAGATGGACTCCAGAGGAAATCAGTGTCCTCTGTAGAGGCGATGTGGCCACCAGAGAGGAAGGGCCCAGCTTCCCTGTCTCATCACTCGCTGCTCACGCCCTTGCTCAGTCACTCGGCAAATGTCTTCTGGGCTTCTACTCCTTGCCAGGCAACTGTGCTGGGCACCAGGGCAGAGCAGAAAAGAGTTAATTTAACAATGGCCTCGAGAAGCCCGGAGCCAAGATGGAGAGGCAGATATAAACAAGCCCTGTAATTACAAAATGCAGAGTGGGAAAGGCCATCAAAGGGCTGAGGACAGGGTGTGGGAGCAAGGGGAGGGGGCATGCTAGCACCAGGACTCCAGCTCATGCTCTCTCCCAGGGCCAGCTCGTTCACCCCCACTGTTCCATCTGTTTCTTTGTTTTTACAGTCTTTATTTCTGGCTTTGTTTTCCCTTTACTTTCCTAATAGAGAGCCTTTGGAAAAATTCCACCCTTGTTTCAGCTGGACTAGGGAAAAGGGGAATTGTTCGGTCTTTAGCCAAAATAGCCAAGGGGTGCTGGGTTCCTGGAGCGTCCAGGTGGACAAGTGGAGGAGGCAGGGGCTGTCTGAGGGAGGTGGGGGACAGCCCGAAGCACCAGGTCAGGGAGAGGTGAAAGCGCAGGAGTTGCACGAGGCTGAGCAGGCTTCGTGGCCGTGTGCCTCCTGCCCTCTTCCAGAGCTCTCCCCAATCCCCCTTCCTAAGTTCTGATTGGAGCAGAGAGTCCAGACCCCCTTCCACCTCCCATGCTCTTTCCCCATGGAGGGAGCTTTGGAGGGCTGGGGCCCCAGAGTTAGAAGCGAGTCTTCGACATTCTTTGCAGCAGAGGGCTCTGTGTGTTTGCCCGAAATGCCCCGTTCCCTCCTCCCCCTCCAACACCACACACACACACAACTCTCATTGTTTCCTCTTTGCCAGGGCCTCCAGCACGGCATTCATTCATTCAACAAATATTTATTGAACACCCACTGTGTGCTGGAAGCGGGAGCTACATACTGGAAAAAGACAGTTATTTCAAAATGTTGCGCAAGCACCAGATAGGTGCATTTGTGTGTGTGTGTGTGTGCGCACACACGTGCATGTGCACATATGGATAAACATGAGCAGGTTAGCGGAGCAGGAGGAAGAAGAAGGTTTGGGAAGCTGAAGTTTGGGAGTTGAGTAGCTTGTGTTTGATCTGGGTGCTGCTATTTGCTAGCCCTGTGACCTTAGGTACATTATGTAATCTCTCCCTGCCGTCTGTACAGTAGAGATAACCATAGTACTTACCCAGGGCTTGTGAAGGCTGAATGAGCGCTGCACGCACAGTGTGTACAACAGTGGCCAGCACGAAGTAGGTGCTCAGCACGTAGTAGCGATTATTATTGCTTCCTTCTCACCTCACTCAGAGCTAGATGTCGGCAAATAACCTGTTCTCCAAATCTGCCTCTTGCTCAAGCTTGGTGACTAAGGGGCGGCCACCTGGTGCTAACCACCTCCTACCCCCAGAGGCTCAGCTACAACTCTCGGCCCACAAACCTCTGTCTAACAAACCACTGCAGGCTCCTGCCCTTGATTCATCCCCACCCACCCCAGGCTGCTCAGGTTGGGGAAGAAGCGCTGTCGCACTGTGGGGTGCCTCCGCCCCACACTACCCTCCAGACATATGTCAGAGCCATCGCTTCCCTCTGAGCTGACTGGGAATGGAGGAGTGGGGTGGAGAGCATCTGGGGTGGAGCCCAGGCGCCCACCCTGTGGGACTGGGGAACAAAGAACTTGTCACAGGGGGGAGGCTGAGGGGATTCCAGCTCCTGGGGATTCATGTGTGGCATTCCAGAGTGGGCGGCAGCTGGCACTCACCCTGGGTACAGAAATGGCAGGGCCCCCTCAGGAGTCAGGGCCAGGTTGTGCCAAGGCCCCGGTGGCATTGTGGCTCCATTATTCTTGAACAGCTGTGCCACCCCCTCGGCATAGG
This sequence comes from Avahi laniger, assembly GCA_963575035.1. Lineage (NCBI taxonomy): Eukaryota > Metazoa > Chordata > Mammalia > Primates > Indriidae > Avahi > Avahi laniger. Next base: position 15,666 of record CAUYSK010001223.1, on the reverse strand, counting down.
GTTTGAGAACTGGGGCAGGAGTGTCGGCTCAGCCAGAGCAAGAGGAGGGTTTAGGGAGTGGATGGACACACACACACACACACACACACACACACACACACACACACGCAGAGTCCGTGAGGGTGCAGATGCCTGGCCTAGGCGGGAAGGAGGGAGAGCGTGGAGTGTGAATGTGTGTAGGTGTGTGTGAGTGGGGCAGATGGCTTTGTGGTTCTGTGGGTGTGCTTGAGTGTGCATGATATCTGTGTGTTTACCCATGTGTGTACACCCATGTGTGTACACCACTGTTTTGGTGTGTCTTTGTGTGAGTTTGTTGTCCGGGCGAGGGTAGGTTGTCGAGCTACTTAGGTCTTTGACTCTGCTTTAGCCTCTCAGCAACTCAGCAAAGAGATTTTCCTTTTTGGGAGGGTGGGAAAATATAGCTCGTCAGGGCAGTGTGGGCCAACGCTTTATAAACACACATCGATCACAGGACATTCTCGTGTGTAATCCTTAGCTCCCCGCAAAGCTGGGGTTTATACACATTTAGAAGAGAGAGAGCTGAGTCCTGTGTGTGTGAGTGTTTGTGTCATTTCTATATGTCTTACCACCTGCTGATTATGTGTGCTTGTTTATTTGATGTGTTTGTCACTCTGTCTCCATGGCAGTATCTGTGTCTATAGTTGGGTGTGTATGTAAGTGCTAGGTTTACGTTTAGCTTTGTTTCTAGTGAATTTTGCCTTTAAGAAGTAATGTAACAGAGTTAGAAGCAGAGGTTCCACGGTTAGACAACCCTAGGTTCAAATCCTTGTTTGGACAGTAACCAATCCATTAACCTTGGACAAGTTCCTTAACTTCTCTACGTTTCAGTTTTCTCACAGGGATAATAATAGCACTAATTTCACACGGTTCTGGTGAGGATTAAATGAGATCATGTTGCACACCTGGCACAGGTCGGAATACAATAATAGTCCTGTTTTTGAACGTGCTTCTCTCTGAGAGCCATGTCCCCTTGGTTGTGACCGTCGTGTGATATCTCAGCCAGATTATAAACTGCTCTGGGGAAGAGCATGAGTCTTAATTATCTTTAATGGCGCTTATGACACCTCAGTGCCACCTTGGTGCCTTGTACCTATGTCATCTGGAGGTGAAACGAATTAAACAAGTGTGTGAAACAGGACTGGTGTCCGATGCACGCCCACACCTGGTAGTGAATGGTGGGCTGGTGGGAAGCTGGTCATGGCATAATGACGCCACAGCACAGCCAGGCATCGGGGGCCCCACGGTCACTACTGCAGATCCCACCCATATGTCTCTGCAGTCCCAGGCTTCCTCCTCCTACATGTCTCAGTCTGGCCTTGACACTCCTGGAAAGGCCTCCTTTCTGCTCCTTCCCCTGCTCATCCACCCCAGGGGCGCCCCGGGGGTCCTGGTAGGCTGGTAGGTTTTTAACGGGTGTGGTGAGTGGTTCAGGAGTGCTCTCCAATCTGCACGATGTATTCTTCTTTGCAGCATGTGCGTGTGTTTGTGCATCGCTCTGTGGGGGTGTGTGTCTGCGAGACATCTTTCTGCGTGAAGCCCCTCTCCGTCACAGTGGGGACATGTGTCTGTATGTGTGACAGCGCCTCGTGCCTGGGGTTTGTTCTCCTTACCGCCTTTCCCAGTTACATAAGCCGCTGGGGGGCGAGTTAGGCTTGGGCTGTGGCTCCCCCAGCTGGCCACCTCTGGAACCCACAGTCTGGGGAGGGGCCTGTGGAATAAGCTGCGTTTTCCTGTTTTGCCTGAGCCTCCTCCCCTCTGGAGACACCAGCCCAGTCCTCAACACCTCGCCCCAAGCCATGGGCCAGGTCCCTGAAGATCCCTCTCATAACGCTCACTGCAGGTTGGTTATTACTTGCGTATGAAATGTCTCCCTAGCACATATGACTATGTTCCCTAAGGGCAGGGGACCATGTCAGCCTTGTTTACCAGGCTCTCCAGTGCCCAGCACAAGGCTGGCTCAATCAGTATTTGTTCAATGAATGCGTTTACCAGGTGGAGAGGCTTGGGAGGAGGGACAGTGGGGCACAGGAAGATTTGAGGCTTTGGGGACAGACAGGCCTTGGTTTAAGTCACATCTTGGCCATTTCAAAGCTGTGTGTGGCCTTAGACAAGATACTTAACCCCCTGAATCTCAGGTTTCTCTTTTATTAAATGACACCACTTGCAAAATATGCTGTAAAGACTAGAACTAATATCCAAAAGGGCTTTATTGTGTAAGCATTTCATAAATGGCATCTATTATTAGGATGATGATTGGTAACATCTTTCATCTCTCAAACGACAGGAAGGCATTGAATCCACTCAACTCCTAAATAGAGAATGGTTTTCCTCCAAAAGCTTCCCTATGACTTTCAGTTTTCACATAGCATGATATGCCTATGGATGGATTTAGATGAAATGGGGCTGGAGAAACCAGGCTGCGGATATGTCCAAGTAGGAATAAACAGGCACCTGCTTGCCTATTCCTGGGCCAGTCCTGGCAGTACCGGGAGGCGAGGGCTGGACCCCTGATCTGCCTTCAGATCCGCAATCATTCTGCCTCAGAGTTTCTCTGGGTTCCTGAAAGTGGCTTCAACTGCCAACTCTGTGAGCATTTCCTCTGAGTCAGACACTGTGCCGTGCTCTGGGTATAGAAAGTCAAGGAAGGTCTGGTCTGGCCTGTGCCACGTCCCTTCTCTGGGCCTTGGGTTCCTCCTCTGTCAAGGGGGTTAGAAAGTGTGTGGGAGCTTGGGAGGATGAGAGGGGACAGGTAGGGGGTTGGAGGGTGAAGGGTGCCAGGTGAGCTCTAGGGTCACCTCCCTTGATGACCACTTTAAATTTTTGTTTTGTTTTTTTGAGATGAAGTCTCACTATGTTGCCCAGGTTGGTCTTGATCTCCTGGCCTCAGGCAATCTTTCCATCTTGGCCTCCCAGAGTCCTGAGATTACAGATGTGAGCACCTGGCCTGATGGCCACTTTGATAGCCTTGGCTTTGCAGACCTGGCTGTTCCTTCTTCCGGTTCTGGCCTCATCCTTCCTGCCCCTCCTCACTTCCTACCTCCCCCATAGCTGGGGAGGAGACAGTGCCCCAGGAAGGATGCCTCCTTCGTTCTCCCACCCTTCTCAGAACAGAGCAATGTCCATCTCTCCTCACTGGACGTAGAGACTCCCTCACCTAAACCCCAGGTCTAAACTAGGTCTAAACTGAACCTCTTAGGAAGCAGTTCAAATAATAATTCAAAACCGAAAACAAGACAAATCCCCCCTTACCTCCTAACTTGTGTTAGTTACCCTGTGCCAAACACCTTATGTACATTGCCTCAATTAATCGGCACAATAGCCCTTTGGGTGGAAGTCGCCAACCTCAGTTCAATTTGCAGAGGAGAAAACTGAGGTTGAAGTTGGTTAAGCAACCAGACCAGGATCACCCAACCAGGAAGTGACGGCGCCGGGACGGCCCACCCTCCTGGCTCATTTTCCTTTGGTATTGCCCTCTGAGGGGGACACAGGTCTCCAGTGACCTTCCGGAGCCCCGAAGGGTCCTTCAGCTCAAACCCCTCACGTTCGGGAACTCCTGCGTCGCGCCCACCGCCACTTCAGCAGGGTTTGCAGCGAGGACTAGAGGCTCAGAGCAAATAACTGGATTCTAAGCGCGTGGCCGCAGTTACCTCTCCAACCCGAGGGCCCCTGCCCCCAACTGTCCGGGAAAGGCTGGCAGGTGCGGAGTGGGGTGTGCTCCGTGCGAGTGTGGGTGGGGATTAGGATGAGCTGAGGCGCCACCAGCCCTCAGGGGCCGGGGGCTGGGGCGGAGCCAGGGCCGGGGGCGGGGCCGGGGCGGGGCCGGGGCCCAGTGCGGAGCCCGGGTTGGAGTCTGGCGGGGCGGGAACCCGGGCGGAGCGGGAACCGGGGCGGGGATGGTCTCTGAGGCTGCAGAGGGCGGGAGGGAAAGCAACGGCAGGAAGGGAGGAAGGAGGGGACTTGGCAGCTCCCGCTCAGCTCCGCTCGGCGCACCCACGCCTCGCTGCCCCGCTTCCTGCCCTCCACCCGGGCATGCGCCCCCTGCGGCCCCGGCCCCCCAGAACCCGCGCCGACCCCCGGAGTCTCCCCAGAGCCGGCCGCGCAGGATGGGTGCCCTTGGGCCCACGCCGCTGCCGCCGCCGCTGCTGCTGCTGTTAATGCTGGGTAAGCCTGGCCCCGATCCCGGTTCCCGGCCCCACCGGGCAGGTGTCTGCCACCCGGCCCCCAGACCGGCTCGCCTCCTTAGCATTTTGGGGCTCCTCGTACCCCCCTTCTCCAGCTTCCCCAGGCTCGCGCCCAGCTGCCCCTTGTGGCCACCTGCCGAGCCAGTCAAGAGGAGAGTGAAGGTTCCTAGTTTTAGGCCCGGGGCTAGGACCCACTGAGGTGCCGCTCCAGGCACTGCCAGGCCTCCGGGCCAGGCCTCACTTCTCAGCCGGCATACCCAAGTCCTGGGGTCGCTCTGCCAAATGCTGCGACTCCTTTCTGCCCCACACTCAGCTCCAGGACTGGCCTTGGGTGCCCGCCCTGCGTGGGCAGTGCCTGCCTGGCTTCATAATTGCCCCAGAGTTGGCTGGAAGCCTAGGGGCCAGTTCTGCCCACGGTCTTTGAAGTAAGTCTCCCCTAATTGCCCGCCCCATCATCTGAGATTGGGGGCAGTTCCCTCTCTCACTGCATCTCCACCCTTTGCTGGGTCCCTTTTTGCCCTTCTTCTTCCCCTCTCCCAATTGCACTTGGCTCTGCAGCCTCCCACCAGTTGTCACACCCCCTTAGTCCCAGCTTCCTTGCCTCAGGAGAAACCAGGTTCCATGGAGACTGATGCTGGGATTTCCAAGCACCTGTGTCTGTCGTGGTGGGAGTTCATGGTGGGGTGTTCTGGGCCAACCTTGCCTGGGCGCATGGGGGTAGTGACAGCAGATTGTTTTTGGCCTGAACTGGAGGGCTCCCTGTAGGAGGTGGCCTGGGGAAGAGTGTGGCATGGAGACAGTGAAACTGCCTGCACAGATGTTGAGAAGACTGAAGCCCTTGAAATGAGGGTGCAGTGTGGGGGATGGGGTTGGGGATGTCGGTGGTGACTTCAGAGCTGCTGTAGTCAAGACAGAGGCCGATGGTAGCCCTAGGCCTGTTTCCAGACCAGAGCTCCACAGTGGCACCAAGCAGTCTTCCCTTGCTGCGGTTCCTGGGCCCCATGGGGCTAGGATGAGTCCTCTTCTTGGGGCCCTGGACAGGAGGCAGGAGAGGGTACAGAGAGGAAGGAGCTGTGGGGCCCGGTTGCCTAGCACTTGGCTGGTTTTCCCCAGTGGGCAGCATGGAGCAGGGAGGAGCCGGGGAGGTGGGGAAGTGCGGTTCACAGGAGGAGTGAACCTGCTGAGATCTAAGCACCCACTGTATTCATTTCACAGATAAGGAAAATGAAGTCACTTGACCCAGAAAACGCATTTAGTGAGTGTTCAGGCTAGGATTTGAACCCAGATCTGACTCCAAAGCAGGCCTCTGCTCTCCCTTCCCTTCTGTTGCTAACATAGAGGAGGGGCCTGTCTGGGGAGAGAGAGCTGAGTGGCAGCTGATTTCCTAAGGCTGTGGGGGTGACTTTCCCATGGGGATCTCCAAACCTCAGCAGTTGTGGAGCCAGGAAGGTAGGAGGGGGCCCTTTGGAGCAGAGTCTGCCCTGAGGCAGCCAGGGAAGGTGTCAGCTGGGCGGTCTCCACCTGCATCCCAATTATGAAACTGCCTGGGGCAGGGCCCTCCTGAGTCACACGTTCACTTACCGTCAGAGCTAGGAGCTCTTAGTTCTCCAGTGTGGAAACTGAGGCCTGGGAGAGGAAGGTACTTGGTCCCAGGCCATACAGCTGAGGGTGGAAATGGGGGTGGGAGCCGACCTCCTGACTCCCAGCCTGTGCCCTAACCAACAGACCACGAGTTTTCCCGTGATTCAGCCAGAGGAAGAAGGAAGGGGCTAAGAGCCCAGCTGAGCGTGGGGGGTAGTTCAGAGGAATCATTCTAGAGGAGCTGGAGGGCAGAGTTTGACCACAGACTCCTGGGTATTTCCTCTAGCCCCTATAGAAAGGCCAGGGATATTCCCTGGGAGGCCTGGCAGTGATACTCTGGCTGGTGAGATCAGTCCCTTCAGGCCTGGCCTTGGAGTTTCCCAGTCTTCCTCCCTGGTTTTGTCCCTCTGCAGGGATTTGCAGGAGCCATCCAGGAATAGCAGGATCTTGGCCAAGATGTTGTACTGCTCCTGCCTTACCTTTCTCACCTGTAAAATGGGGGGAGGGACCATGGAAGCATGGAAGGAGAGAAGGGAGAAGCCAAGCCCTCCAGGGCTGCCAGGGGTATCTGCTGGGGTAGGGTCAGGCAGAGACGTTTGGCCTCTGATACCAAATGAGAAGGGGCGGGCTGGGGGTTCAGTGCTTCCCCACAGAAAGGGAGCCATATGTAAATCACTGCACTGCATATGCAAATGAAGGCTTTGTTAGGGAGTTGGGGAGTGTGGTGCCTCAGCTGGGCTAGCCTAGCCTAGCCAAGAAGGTTGGGAAGCACTGGGGGAGGGGATCTTCTGCCCCCAGGCCGGGCCAGAGCCTGGATCTTTCCCCAGAAGCCCCAGCTGCCTTGACAGCCCTGTGGGGTGGGAGAAGCAGTGAGCTCATGGCACAGCTGCAGGGGGAGGGCACTGTGTGGTGAGGACTGACTGGGTCTGTGCCCCGTCCAGCCTGGGCCACTGGCTCCATTGTCTCGCCCAGGTGACATAGCTGAGCCAACCAGCCCTTCTGAGCAAGATTTTGCCAGCTCCCCTCAAGCAAAGGAGGGCACATGTAGTCTGACTTCCCTAGCCAGCAGGCTCCCCTGACCAGGCCCTGGAGAAGGAATGGCAGACATGGAGGTGGGCGAAGAGGTGGGGGCAGAGCAAGGTCCAGCTGGAACCAAGGACTGGTTAGGTCAGGAATCAGATGCACTCGTCTCAGTGCGCAGGGGTCTGCTTCTGGTGGGTCAGAAGTGTGATGCAGCTGGATTCTGAGGCCAACCTAGGCCTAGCCCATTCCTTGATTCCCAGGTGTCTGATGAGCTGCCATTCTTTCCTTGTTCTCAGAACAGGGACCCAGCTGTACCAACTTGCCCCAGGTTTCCTTTCCTGTCACAGGCAGGGGTCAAGAATGGTGCTGGTGGGGGTCAGGTGTCTCCAACTCCTTCTGCCTTCCCCTACAGGATTCGAGGGCTGGGCCCGGGAAGTGCTGGTCCCCGAGGGGCCCCTGTACCGAGTGGCTGGCACAGCTGTCTCCATCTCCTGCAATGTGAGTGGCTACGAGGGCCCTGCCCGGCAGGACTTCGAGTGGTTCCTGTACAGGCCTGAGGCCCCAGAGGCTGCACTGGGCATCGTCAGTACCAGGGATACCCACTTCTCCTACGCTGTCTTCGGGCCCCGAGTGGCGGCTGGTGAGGTGCAGGTGCAGCGCTTACAGGGTGATGCCGTGGTGCTCAAGATTGCCCGCCTGCAGGCCCAGGATGCTGGTGTTTACGAGTGCTACACTCCCTCCACTGATGCCCGCTACCTGGGCAGCTACAGCGGCAAGGTGGAGCTGAGAGGTACTGGGCCCTGGGATGGGGCTGGGGCCACACCTACCCTCAAAATAAAAAGTTAGGGCCAGGAGGGACCTATCTAATTACCCCTCAGGTTTTGCAACTGCGGAACTTGAGGCCCAAAGAGGTTGAATGACTTGTACAAAGTCACCCAACAAATCAGTGGCTGGTGTGGGACTCAAACCCAGACTCTTCATTCCAGTCCAGTCTTCCTATCATATCAAGCTACCTCCTGGGGGAAGGGGAAGTGTCCTTAAGGTGTCCAGTCCCCTCTCCATTCCTGATGGGGGGTAGAGAAGCCTGATGGGTGGAATAGACTCTACTCCTGGGGAATACAGGACCAGGTCTGGGGGAGAGAGTAAAGGTAGGGCAGGGGTTAGACCAGGTGACATTCTCCTTAAGTTTCTGTGTCTTCTGAGTGTTTCAGACAGGGTTCAGTCTCAAACATCAGGGTGAGTAGGCAATAACTTGTTCTATGAAATTCCACAAGTATTTACTGAGCGCCTGTGGTGTGCCCAGCATGGTACTTGGCACCATTGAGTTACAGAAGAAATAATACAACACGCAACCTTTGCCCTCTAGGAGCTCACAGTCTATTTAGGGAAACGGGTTGTACGCAGGAAGCAGTAAGAAGGGCTGCCAGCTCCCAGCCCTCCCTCACTCCAGCCGTCCTGTCCAGTTCTTCCAGATGTGCTGCAGGTGTCTGCTGCCCCCCCAGGGCCCCGAGGCCGCCAGGCCCCAACCTCGCCCCCACGCCTGACGGTGCACGAAGGGCAGGAACTGGCTCTGGGCTGCCTGGCGCGGACAAGCACACAGAAACACACGCACCTGGCGGTGTCCTTTGGGCGAGCTGTGCCTGAGGCGCCAGTGGGGCGAGCGACTCTGCAGGAAGTGGTGGGACTCCGGGCTGATTTGGCTGTGGAGGCCGGAGCGCCCTACGCTGAGCGGCTGGCTGCAGGGGAGCTGCGGCTGGGCAAGGAAGGGACCGATAGGTACCGCATGGTGGTGGGGGGTGCCCAGGCAGGGGACGCAGGCACCTACCACTGCACCGCCACCGAGTGGATTCAGGATCCCGATGGCAGCTGGGCCCAGATCGCAGAGAAAAGGGCTGTCCTGGCCCACGTGGACGTGCAGACGCTGTGTGAGTGCCACACATCCCACTGTGGGAGCTGGGAGGGATGGTACCTTGGTGGGCACCGTGGCCACGGGGGCCAAGAGATGGCCATCGTCTGACTCTGGGGAACTGGTCTTCCACAGAGTGAGCAGCCCCGTTAGCATTTGCTTTCCTCTCTACCCGTGACGGATTTTCTCTGCTCAGAAATTGGGTGTGGAGATTGGAGGGCTTTGGCTGCGGGGTGGGATTCAGGCCCCTGGGTGGGAGATGGTCATACCCCATGAGGGCAGACAGGAGGCCTTGACGTTACTGCTGTCAAGGAAGGAATAGCAAGTCGGGGAATCAGGCACCTCCAGGCCCCCTCCTACCTCCCTGACACCCCTTCCCCACTCCTGTGTTTCAGCCAGCCAGCTGGCGGTGGCGGTGGGGCCTGGTGAACGTCGGATCGGCCCAGGGGAACCCCTGGAACTGCTGTGCAATGTGTCAGGGGCACTGCCCCCAGCAGGCCGTCACGCTGCGTACTCTGTGGGTTGGGAGATGGCACCCGCTGGGGCACCTGGGCCTGGCCGCCTGGTAGCCCAGTTGGACACAGAGGGTGTGGGCAGCCTGGGCCCTGGCTATGAGGGCCGGCACATTGCCATGGAGAAGGTGGCATCCAGAACCTACCGGCTACGGCTGGAGGCTGCCAGGCCTGGTGACGCAGGCACCTACCGCTGCCTTGCCAAAGCCTACGTTCGAGGGTCCGGGACTCGGCTTCGTGAAGCAGCCAGCGCCCGCTCCCGACCTCTCCCGGTGCATGTTCGGGAGGAAGGTGAGTGGGGGATGGGGCTCGTAGAACCCTTTTCTTCTGTTTCCACGGCCCCCTCTCCTTCTGCATCAGTTGCCTCCACACCTCAGTCCCACACTCCTAAGACTACCAAGACTGTGGGAAACACCCTGAGTTTGCTGGGCATTGCTTGGACAGCAGCCCTAAGCCCATGCCCCCTGACCCTTCACCTCTGACCCCATGTCCTCTGTTCTGCAGGTGTGGTGCTGGAGGCGGTGGCATGGCTAGCAGGAGGCGCTGTGTACCGGGGGGAGACTGCTTCCCTGTTGTGCAACATCTCCGTGCGGGGCGGCCCCCCAGGGCTGCGGCTGGCTGCCAGCTGGTGGGTGGAACGACCTGAGGACGGGGAGCTGAGCTCAACGCCTGCCCAGCTGGTGGGTGGCGTGGGCCAGGACGGTGTAGCAGAGCTGGGGGTCCGGCCCGGAGGAGGCCCTGTCAGTGTGGAGCTGGTGGGGCCCCGAAGCCATCGGCTGAGACTACACAGCTTGGGGCCCGAGGACGAAGGTGTGTACCACTGCGCCCCCAGTGCCTGGGTGCAGCATGCCGACTACAGCTGGTACCAGGCGGGCAGTGCCCGCTCGGGGCCTGTCACGGTCTACCCCTACACGCATGGTGAGTGCCCCCCTTCCTCCCAGCCCCCTGCCCTTGCTCTCTCCTTCCCATCGTCTGACCCTCCTGCTACCATCCTCTCTGTCCTCCCCATCGCATCACATGGAAAGTCTGGAAAATGCAGCTTTCAGCCTGTCTGCACAGGTCTTCCTGGCCAATGCCGCGGGGCAGGCAGTGGGCAGGGAAGGGGTGTCTGGGAGTGGAGGAGGGGGGTCCAGAGAACCTGATGGGGAAAGTCCTGGAGACAAATGTGATGGAGTGGAAGATGATGGCACCCCCCGAACACAGCCGTCTTCTCTCACACAGCCCTGGACACCCTACTTCTGCCCCTGCTGGTGGGTGCAGGGGTGGCCCTAGTCACCGGCGCCACCGTCCTTGGTACCATCACTTGCTGCTTCATGAGGAGGCTGCGAAAACGGTGATCCTCACTCCCCAGGTGAGCGAAAAGAAACCCCCAACCCTGTCTTCCTCAGGCTTCCCACCCCCAAGTCCTGAGCTGAGATCCTCCCTTCTGGGCCCAGCTAGAGGAGCAGCCAGCTCAGTTCCACAGGGGCCTGTTAGCAGGTGAGGGCCAAGAAGGAGCCCCACGCAGGGCGCTCTGCCCTTAGCCCCACACGCTCTCTCTCCAGTTCTTGCAGGTGTCGACTGTCTTCAGCCTGGCTCCAAGCTCTCCTCTGGTCGCCCGGATACCCTCTCCCTCTGTCCAACTTCCTTTAATTTATTTGACCTCCCTCCACCCAGAGTGGGAGGCATGGCCCTCATCCCCCACTCCTTCCCTCCCACACCCCTCCCTCTGGACTTCTGTCTTGATCGCATACCCATCCTGCGGGGAGGCCATTCCCTGTCCTGGAATTAGTTTTTCTAAAATGTGAATAAACTTGTTTTATAAAATCCAGGCCTGGCTATATCTTCCCCTGCCATGAGGCTGTAAAAGGCTGCGGGTGTGTAGCTGGGAGGCTTTTGGGGATTGACAACCTATTCTGGACAACCCAGGCCTCTCTTCCCACCACAAATACCATCTGGCCTCCGTGGACCATGCCACCCAGCCCAGAGGGGACACCTGGGTTCCATCTGCTGCCTGAACTGTCAGTGCTGAGCTAACTCTGGACTGGACTCCTACTTGGGGATGGGGACAGAGAAAGGGAGGGTGGGTTCCAGCTGAGCTTGGCACCCCCCTTCCCTAGTCCCCTCCTATGTTGCAGGGCAGGGGCTTCCAGGGACAGGGCCCTTTCCAGGCTCCCCAGACTCCATCCCACTCTGCCTGTCTCGTTCTCCTGGTCTGGCTGTCTTGGACCTGACTCCTCCCACCAGGCCCTGGGGCCTCAGTCTTTTTCCTTCTGACCTTAATTATTCTGTCTGACAGCAGCAGAATAGAAGCCCCAGAACACAGCCACCTGGAGCCTGGGTGGCGGGGATTAATCAGTCAGGGCAGGGCCTGTGGGTGCACAGAGCCCTGCACCTGCATACACCCGCCCTCACAGCCTCCCCCCTCCCTCCCGCCTGCCAACTTCCCCGCTCCTCCAGCACCCCAGGGGCTCCCTGAATTTCCTTGCCTAAGGATTCTCTGATCCTGAAATTCTTAGCTGCACTGCACCTTAAGAGGCATCCAGGCTACCTCTTCCAGTTCAGTTATTTAAACATTTATTGAGCATTACTAGTTTGCTAAGGATCATTTTTACAGATGAGGAAACTGAGGCCCAGAAAAGTGATGTGACTTGTCCAGAGCCATAGAACTAATTAGCAACAGTCTGTGTCAGGAATAGAACCCAGGTCTCCTGACTTTGCACTGTACAGTGGTGCCCTGAGTGGTGACAGTGGTGAAGAGAGGTGTGACAAGGTCTCAGTGACTTCCAGGGGCAGGAGGGGCCTGCTCCAGCCTCAGTTTCTCTGCCTGTTCAGTTGCAGTGGGTTACCGTGTGAGTGTGTGCAGATGCCACACGGCCCGCCCCCTCTTGTCCAGACTCCACCTGTGTCACTGAGTGAAACCCAAATGAGTCCCCATTCCCCAACCCAACATCTGCTCCTGGGAACCAGCCAATGCCAGGGTTCAGGGACCTCATCTTTGACTGAGGGTGACCCAGGTGGTCCTATGACTTGGGGCAAAGACGTTCATGCCTAGGCTGAAGGGAAGGGACTGGGGCATGGGTCCTCTCTGAATGGACCCAAGCTAGGATGGGCTTCCTCCATGACCCCCTTTCCTGCTTCCAGGAGATGCAGTGCCCCACGGGACCCCGGCTGCCCAGCCTGGAACAGAGCAGACCGGGGGCCTTCCCCCAAGGGGCTTGGACTTTTGTTAAAGGACAGGAGTCGGGTGCGGCCAAGACTGAGGGAGGAGGTCCTTGCTGGGGCAGGGCTGCTGTGGGCCTGGGGCCCCCTGTCAGAGGTCGTGTTTGCCCGGCTCATGCTTTCTCCAGAAGGCCAGCCTCAGGTGCCCCGGCCCTCTGCCCCTCTCACCTTGTCACTGCTCTCCCTCACCATCCAGGGGGCTGCTGCTGGTGACTGGATTGAGACCAGGAAAGCGGTGATGGAGGGTTGGGAATATGTGTCTCCAGGGGTCCCATCCCAGCTGGACTGACAGCTGGCCACACACATCCAGAAGTCTGGACTCCTCTTCTCTCACATCTCCTCCCACGTTCAGTCCTGCCTCTCTGTCCTGCAAGGGAGTCTACCCTTTGTCACCAAAGCCCTTCCTGCCCCCGCACCCCGCTACCTCCATAGGAATCCCCTTGGGTTCTAACTGCTCCATCCTGTCTCTCTGGCCCACTCCCCTTCCCAGACACCACTTCCGCTGCCACTGCCCCTTTTCCACGGACAGTTCCTGGGCCCAAAGTTAAACTCTTCAGCCTGGGCTTCCGGTCCCTTTTCCCACACATGGTATTCTACCCTTTCCATTCTCTGTCCCAGAGGGTCCTCAGCTTCTCAGCCACTCCCCGGCTTGTGTGCCCATCTCCTTTGACCACCAAGGCTTTCCTTAGAGCAACGGTTCTCAGAGTGTGGTCCCTAGTCCAGCAGTGGCAGGATGACCTGGGAACTTGTTGGAAATGCAAATTTTTGGTCTCCACTCCAGACCTATTGAGGCAGAAACCCTGGGAGTGAGGCCCAGAAATCCGTGTTTTAACAAGCCCTCCAGGTATGTCTTCTAACTGCTGGCTTCCATCATCCCCTATGCCTTATTCAAGCCCTGGCTTTCTGATTTCCCAAACCCTCCCCCCCTCTGCTCCAAGAGATCGCGCAGGTTCTCAGTTAGGACCAAATCGCACGTGTGGATTCCTCTGTTTTCCCATGTGCCCTATATTTCCGGGATAGGAACCAGGTCTTTGAATGTCCACTGCATGTGGCACCCAGTCAATGATTTGAATGACTCCTCCCCACTGTGATCCAGGAACAAACTCTGCTTTCCCAGGGCCCCCCTGTGTCCTGGCTCTAGCGAACCCACTTTCTAGATCTCTCCCCTGGCTCTTCCTCCTCAGAACCTCTTTCTCTCTTCCTGCCTCTGCAGTGGTATCTCTCTTTCCACTCTTGGAAAATAGCCACCCCTGGCCTCCTTTCCCAGCCCTGTTCCCGGGCCCCAGTTCCAGCATCTCCCCCCATGGCCTGCTTCCCTGCACCTGCCCATGGACTAAGCTCCCCCTTGCAGCCCTTCGCCCTCCTGTGCAGCCTGTCACAGTGGTAGGGGTGGAGCTGGGAGGGCACCTCCTCATCTGTGCCACCTCTGCCCAGCTCTGTCTCCTCTGGCTCTGCTTGGGCCACTGTGTCCAGTTAGACAGGTGTGCCATATCCAGGGAGGCTGGCTGAAGAGGCGAGTGGGTTCTGCAATCCATCCCACACTCTGTTCCCCAAGCCATGCACCCTGGTTCGAGGCTGCATCTGTCCGGAGGAAAAGGTGCCTTCTAAGATTTGCACCAAGGTGCTCTACGGGTTAGCAGCAGCCCTGAGTGTACTAACCGTCCATCGGTCCATTTACGTATCCCGTCAGCTGTCTTTACCTGCCACCACCTTCCCCTCCAGCCCCCATAAGTCCATCCTTCTATCCATGCATCCACCCATGAACAGATGTGAAGGTCAAACACAGACAGACTTGTACGTTCAGCCATCCCCATGCTCCATTTTCCTGAAATCAGGACCCATTCCTTCCATAGTGGATTCTAGACTAAAGGTTCTGAAGGGGCCTCTCCAACTTTAGCACATTTCCAGGGACCTTGCCTGCCTCCTCCTCCACCTCTGATATCCAGCTCCCATGTACCTGTGTCTGGCCCCCGGTCTGCCACAGGGGTCTGGAGGAAACTGGTCACACCTTGGACTCACTCTCTGGGGGTGGCAGGCAGCCATTCTGCTCCTTGTCAGCCCCAGCTTCCCCACCAGCCCCCTCCCCTGCTCCCTCCTCCTCCACCTTCTCATCCAGCCGACTGGGGATGGACCAGTAGAGATGGGCGTCGAGGCGGGCCGCGGCCTCTGCCAGCTCCCGGGCACTGCACGAGGGCGTGGGCACCTCAAAGGTCTCATGGAAGCTGGCATAGTCCACCTCGTAGAAGCCGTCCTCCAGGGTCAGCACTGACGTGAAGCGGTGGCCCCACAGCACCTCGTCCACCAGGTAGGAGCTCCGAGCTTGGCATGTCATTCCTGGGGGGGAGGGGCACAGTCAGGAGGATCCCAGCCCCAGGCTTCCCTCTCCTGCCTCTCATTCTGCCCCCCTATTCCCAGCACCTCTCCCCAGCCCTCCTCAAGGCCCTCCACCTCCCTCTGGTTCGGCCCATCTTCTCCCCCTCGCCAACTCCTGTGCTTGCTAGCTGCCTCACCTTTTCTGTTTCCCTCTCCTCTTAATCTACTGCCCTACTTTCCCTGCCCCTCTCCTTTGCTGATGCCAACCAGAGAAACTGAACCTTGAAACTAACCTTAGGGATCATCTAGTCCAACTTCCCACTCCATACAAGGCTGCCCACTGGAGCATTCCAAACAATGGGCAGCTACCTTGTACTTGATTACCTCTCAGGATTGACAGCTCATCACCTCATAAGGAGCCCACTCCTGTGTGTGATGGCTCTAATAGTTGGATTGCTTGTCTTTGTGCAGAGCTAAAATGTGCCTCCTGGGATTTCCACCCCTCTGTTTCATTCCCCTCCCAGTTGACATGCCTTTGAGTATCTGAAAACAGGAACTTCAGTTCTCTTGTGTCTTCTCTTTTTCACTGAACATCCCTGGCTCCTTCCACCATTCCTCATTTGATCTGGCTTCCAAAAATTTTGCTTTCTTTTTTTTTTTTTTGAGACAGAGTCTCACTGTGTTGCCCGGGGCAAGTGCCGTGGCATCAGCCTAGCTCACAGCAACCTCAAACTCCGGGGCTCAAGCGGTCCTACTGCCTCAGCCTCACAAGTAGCTGGGACTACATGCATGTGCCACCATGCCCGGCTAATTTTTTCTATATATTTTTTAGTTGTTCAATTAATTTGTTTTTATTTTTAGTAGAGACGGGGTCTCGCTCTTGCTCAGGCTGACCTCGAACTCCTGAGTTCAAACAATCCGCCTGCCT
>CAUYSK010001222.1:0-11295 GCA_963575035.1 Avahi laniger | reverse complement strand
ACACAGTCTCACTGTATTGTCTGGGCTAGAAGGCAATGACATCATCATAGCTCACTGCAACCTCAAACTGCTGTCCTCAAGTAATCCTCCTGCCTCAGCCTCCCAAGCTGATTTTTTTTCCCTAAGTGATAAGGGTCTCACTATATTATTCAGGCTAGTCTTCAACTCCTAGCCTCAAGTGATCCTCTTGACTCAATCTCCCAAACTGCTAGGACTGCAGACATAAGCCACTGTGCCCAGCTCTGATTCTCATTTTAATAAATGTAAACCCCGGGGAGGGTCTTTATATAGCATATAGAAAATACTAATGTCTTGTTTTCAATTTTCAGTAGTGTTTATTGAAATAATGACAGGTACCATTATTATGAGGATATGATTATAGTAGATCCTAGCTTAGTTTGAAAGAGAACACGTGACCAAGAATTATATAAATCAGTGTGATACATGATATATTAAGGATCAGTATTTGTATAATATATTATACTTTCTGCTTCGGTCCTATTCCAAATCTAGTCATGATCTTAACAATGTCTCTGAGAAAAAAATATAGCAAAAACACCATCAGAAATGGAAAACAAAAGGCTAAAAATGTGACTTTCTTTGGCCTTCGAGGGTCAACTTTTCTTTTTTGACCATGTGTTAACCTGTACTATTTAATTTTGAATTCTAAATGCTTTACAGATATATTTAGAATTGGGATCAAGTGTAATGTTTTTTTAATTGATGCTTAGCAGTAATGACTATAATAAATATCAAAATTATATTAATGCAAATACTATATAACAAGGGATGATAAAAGCAAAGAAAAATGACATTGTACTCACTCTAAAGGAGAAATACTTTAAAAATTCCATTTATCATCACGCAGCAGGTACTGAAGGGTGAATTTGTAGCTGTGATAAAATAAATTGATAATGGAACAGAAGAGATGGGAAATAAATTAACCAACATATCTAATTTCAAAAACACCCTGTTTAAGTGATAAATCTAGATTTTCTACTTTGATTCCAAATGAAACACACATCTATATTATCTTTTTTAATTTCTGTAACAAAACTATATAATGAGAATTCATGGACCAATTTTACTTTTGAGAATAAAATGATGCTTGAAGATATCAAAGGACTTTTCCATGTACCCACAGATATGAAGAGAATAAAGAAAGAATTTTCATCCTTGTCTTCCTAGCTCAAAAGCATTTGGTCTTAAGCTCAATATCATACCACTACAGTGTAATGTATTTAGGATTTATCATGAAGTCTTTAGATTAATGAATCATCATCTTTTATTATTGGTAGTTAAGAATCTTTCAGTTTACACTGTCAAGATCATTTTATTAAAATGAAGGAAGAAATATCATAAGCAACAATACTATTAACTCAATTATTACTTCAAGTTTGAACATTTAAGTGCAACGAACTTACTGTTACACATTAAAGTGTTACATATGTATGTATATGTATATGCACATGTAAACTTTATACTTTATTTTAAACTTTATGTAAACATATAACTAATGCTTATATGTGTAAACATTACATATAATATATATTATGTTTATATATTTTATATATAATATACATAATGTATATATTATAAAATTGAAATATGTAACTTCTGTAATTGGGAAAGAAATAACACTGTTTATTTTGAGGTTTCTCAGAGAACAAAAAGCTTTACGATCAGGAAATCCATCCTGACAACAACATACATACACACTGGTCAACGTTCACCTTTTTTATGTGAACCTACAGAATCAATTTTTTGAAAGTTCAGAGATGAATAAATACATTCAAATTTTTAAAAAGAATTTGGCAGTATAGCCCAACCTATTTGAGGCAGATGTAAGAATATCAAATTTATATTTAAAATAATAAGGTACTTAAACATCAGACATCAAGACAGATGAAAAGAGTGACATTGTCACAGGCAAGAATATGCTGGTATGGCTGTGTTATGCATAAGATACCTGGCAAACCCACTTCTCTGGAATTGAGTGTTGCCCTCTATAAAATGCCAACACGACATTTGCTCTTATATAGTTTGTGAGGATTGAGTTATATTAATGTGAAAAAAATCTAGGACTCTGTAATATATGTAATATTTGCTATTTTAAATCTTAACCTTGGAGAATTCAATTAAAAACTTAAAATTCTATTTTTGACTTTAACTCTCTAAAAATCAGGCCTTACTTACTCTTGAAATAAATGTTTATCAATTATCTACCATCCCCTAGGTTTTGTTTTATGCATTTGAACAAAACAAGTCCTTGTCTTCATGGAGCTTATTTATCTATTGTTTGAGGTATCAATTATTTGAGGCCTAACACTTTGCTCATTCCCGCTGTAATGTTGAGGGGCCATTCGATAAGGTCACACTATTAAAATTTTAGCTTCTAATTGAATCGTGAGATAAAATGTATATATCTTAGCTTATTATAAATTATTTGATTTCTAAATTTCCACAAAATTCTACCCTTATTAGGTTCTATGTGACATCAAATATTGTAACTATATGTAGTTACATTTAGCATCTAAGAAATTAAGTTTTGAAAATGTTAATTGTCACTAAATTTCTTGACAAAGATTCCATAAGTCAATATTTTTACTGAAGAAAAAATAAGATAATATGTGTAACATTGCCTAGAATATATGCTAGATACAGAAGGCTGTTTTCGTGTGAATTTCTAGCTCCATAAAAGATTAGAAGTGAGATTTTGTGTATGAGTAAATGTGGTATGACTCTTGAATCTTCAATCTGAGAGTTGAGTGGTTCATGGGATATTTTTGAATATTCAGTGATTTTCTTAATTTCTAAAGATAAAAAGAAAGATTTCTGCAAAGATGATTCCCCCATCCAGAATTTATATATTGCAACTGTTAAAAATCCATAAAGGCTCAAATATCATGAAGAATAAGTTATGTAGCTTTCCATTATCCTCATGATTGCGTATAACCACTCTAAAAGAGTCTTGAAAAGTACATGTGTGCTCATATCCTTGTTCAAATATTTGAAAAAGAAATCAAGATGAAAACATGGCCCACATTTTAAAAATTTTAAAAAGGAACTATGATAATGAATATTAAACCGAAAATGCATGGCTGTTGGTGTTTTTCATGAGTTTGTAGTCTCTAGTTTTCTATCCCAGATATTCTTTGGTCTTCCTTAAATAATACCATTAGTAAGTCTGAGCCTTTAATATAACAAAACTCATGTGAGTCATAACAGCTGCAGCCTGAATGTGGGTAATATAGGGAAATCTGTAATAAAGCATAAGAGTACGGCAGAAAGATATTGGGCCAACCAAACCTCAATTAAAATAGTATTCCCTGGTAAATTAAAATCTGTCTATTGAAGGGAGTGGAACAAAGGGAGTATTAGATCAGCCTTCTGCAGTCACAGAACTGACAAACTAATTGAGGAAATGCAAAGTAAGTAGTCTTTTTTTTCCAGATATAACACACTTAGGTTAAGTGTGTGGAAATCAAGTAGCAGACTTAGAGATTATTAAGGGCAACTGTGGAAAGAAGCTATATTAAGCTCTAATTACATACACCTCACCTGTGTCATATAAAAGTAGATTATTTTTTTTTTCTTTTTGAATCTCAGTTCTGGCCATAGAAACTTGGTAATCCAGCTCTAGAGGGTTACCTACATCCTTGTGAGGGCATTTTTTAGCACCAATAGATTGGGTCTTTCTTAGTTGCACATCAATAAAACACAGCAAAATAAGCGTAGGTAGCAGAGTTAGCAGGGGCATCAATCATATCAATGATTAACATGTTAATATTAGAGTGTTCTAATTTGCACATAGCCAATCACAGAAAGAGTGTGAACAGCAACACTACTAGGGAAACTAATCACAGAAAAGGAGTTTCCCATTACAGAGAATAAGAGTCCTGAGCTTTCATACTTACTCTGTAACTCTTGCTTCCACTGAAGTACATACTGTTCCCTTTCCTAAGGCTTCACCACTTGATAAAGTATCCATACCAACTAAGTGGCCAAATCATTCAACTAGAGATTAAGATGCTGTGGTCTTGAACTTCTATCACAAAGAAGTCTGTGTGTGTGTGTGCATATTAAGAGAAAGGGTTGATGTAAATTGTAACATAGTTTGCAACATATCTTAAAGCTACTAAGATAAAAAATAATTTAAGATGTAATATTTAATGTATATCTGACAGGTCATGTGTTCTTTAATATGCTGTGTATATTTCCCAATTAAACACAAGAATCTGAAACTTAAATTTACTAATTTCCATCTGTGTGTGAGTTGCTAATAAGGTTTCTGAAAATTGTACTTAGTTTCTTTTAAAGTATATGCTAAAGGTAATATACAATTAAGTGTGTAACTATATATATACTAACATATTTTAAAGTATATTACAAGATGTGTAATTATTAAAAACCTAAGAAAAATAAATGTATTTGAGTATTTATAACCAGTGTTAATTAGCTAAAAAACTTTAAGGGTTTACCTTATTTATGTCAGGATGAAATGTGGTAGCGATAGGAGCTCAAATATTATTTGTTCTTCCACTCTTCCTATGAAAACATTTATAGAAACAAAGTAATAGACAGGAAAATTCATCAGAGCTTGAAAAGCCCAAACAGCAGTAATCACTGCAGTGAACCGTTGAAATCTGCCCTTGAATAGTGTGAAATGTGTATGAAGAGATGTTAACGTTCTTAGTTTAAAAATTTGATTTAATATCCATTTCTCCTTGATGTGTAGTGATATAACTCATAGTAATTAATAAAATAGTTAGACAGGTTCCTCTTTTAAAATTTAGTTAAAATCTGAAAGTCTACAAATGCTACTGAGTGCATTAGCTTTTACTGCCAGACAATACATCACAAGAACAAAAAGTCAACCAAATGACTTTTCAGTGCAGACAACAAAAAGCTTTTATAAACACATTAATGACGGAAATGATGTTTTTCACTCAGTATGTACTGATGCATAATGAAGTTAGGTCTCCAAACCAAAATATATTTTCCCTCAGGGAAAAACAATCATTTAAACAGCCATTGATTTGTTACCTAGTGCCTTGACACTTTATGATGAGCTCCTTCGAAGCATGCTGATCTTACTTATCTGACAATAAATAATGCATATAGAAAAAGAAAAAAAAAATATATATATCTCCTGGGAAATATTTGCCTCATCAAGTGCTGCAGTTCTTTGGGTGTTCAACATATGCTCACAGATCAAAATGTCTCTGCATTACAAATGTTAAAATATTCATAAATTTGTTTTAATCATGTTTACTTAGAAATAAGCAATGTTCGTGACATATATAATAGACTACATTATTCCTCCCAGATCCAAATTGTGACATTTGTTATTCTCTTAGCACAAAATATTTTGAAAATTTCATAATAATTTTGACATTCTAGAATAATCAATATCTATATATGCAAGATAGCTATTGTAAATTTTTTTCTTATTTCTTGCAACGGAAGGTAAAAGTGAAACAAGATACACACAATTAAGATGAACTAGTTATTTTATAGAGATAGAAACTAATTTGTACTTCATTTAATAAACAAAGGCATTCTTAATATTTACTTATGAATCCAGTAATAACAAATAAACATTCTGAAATTATATAACTTACGAATATAAAATCAAAATGGTTACAAATCAAAAACAGAGTGTTAATTAGATGCCAAAGAAGATAAGAAGAAAATCAGAGTTGAATGTTTAACGCTCACTACTTATGCTGACATTATATTTTTTTCTTACAAATGATTAATATTTTGCCCCGAATTCTTAAAGGCTCATTAAGACATTTAAAGGATTATTTTACAAGCGAAAATCAGGTGAAAGTAAGGTTACATTGGAATCTTTGTTATAATTTCCATTAATTTATTTTATAAAAATTTGGATTTTTTTTTACAAAGTAACCAATTTTAGAATGAAAAATAAAATAGAAATTTTGAGGATGCAAGTAAAAAACAAGACACTTAAATGGCACGAAATGTCCCTGGACAGACATTCTTGTTACTTAAGCTCTATGTAAGGAAAACTACATGGTTAACTATAACCAAATAAATAATTAGAATAATTTTTTTAGATATAATTTGAATCTATGCCCAATGCCTGTTAAAGTAATCGTCTGTCACTTGGGACATCTGTTAACTTTGTTAAATTCCTTGGGCCTATTATTTTGATTGTCTGTCTCACTTTAAAGTAATTTTGAATAAATTAACTTTATTCTACTCACTAAGGAAGTTAGTTAGCATTTGAAGCATTCTAATCAGAAATATGCAATCTGAGAATTTTTAGACAGGTTTTGAAAGACCCACTTGATTGTCTTAGTCAAGAGTAGATGAGCAAAATTTTAAGTATTAAATATTGTGGTCTAAATTTGTGCCTAGGGATTTACTAAATGTCATAAGGGATGTTAGAAAAATTGCCCAATGATAAAATGAGTGAGTTTAAGTGATGAGATTTACTAGTTAGACGATCCAGGTCTTAGTTTACTAATAAAGTATAAGACTTTAGCAAGCCCAGGAAAAGCTTCTGAGCAATGTTCTCAGTTCCCAGGTTTCATTTGGTGCAATGCCCCAAAACCTAACCCTCAGGAAAGTTGCTTATTAGAATACTTGAGGAGAGAGCAGGGACCTCTCTACATCAGAAGGTAAAACCACTGTTTTTGTGCTTCATGGCTAATTAATGCTTATTGTTGACAAAAATTAGTCTAAGTATTATTTTCATTGGGGCATGTCACCTTCTAGCAAGATTTGCCAAAGGAGAAATATAGCCTTTACCTATTTCTCACTCTGAGAGCTACTGACTTTCTTTAAAATAACCTAACAATTCCAAGGCTTGTTCAAAGTAGTTTTCAACAGTTCCCAAAACAGCACCAGTGTCAGAGTTTTGTATGTATTAAAGATCTTGTAACTTGAAAAATATAACACATGAACAGAATATGCATAATAATAGAGAAGTGAGAATGCCTTTTGCCTTCCCGTTTGAAATGTAGTATAGGATTATTGAATGAGTGGCTGGAGTAATTAGAGGGTATGAATTAATGCTCAGTAGAGTTTAGGAATTCTTAGGAGTTAAGAGGAAAGAGGAGAGTTTAGCGGATGGGGCTATGAACCTCCTATACCAGATTTCAACAAAAGTAGCTACCAGTATAGTGAAATCACATCAAAACCTGAATTTAACTTACTAAAATTAAATTTTAAATATTCATACCCAGAGTGAGATAGGAAATATTAATAAGTTGTTCCTCTAAATTTCTGTGTATTGTTTTTTCTGTGAGTATCTTACAGTACCCAGTGTGATTTTAGAATGTGAAGCAATATATTTTTCACATGATCTTCCAATTCAACAAACCAATTCAGCCAACCATCAGTACGCGACCAAAGAAATAACAAACTATTCAATGATGTAGAACAAATTTACTCTGTTGCTTTTTAAGAAATTATGTGTTCATCTGAAAAGCAGACCTTTGTGAGGAATTTTTAGCGTAATTTTGATTATTCAAAATTCACTATATTTTGGTCTGATTTGGAGTCTAAAGCTGGCATGGGACTCATCTCTATTGCATGTGCTATACATTGATGTCCTATGTTAAATTTTTATTCAAAGGACTTTGCAGTTGAAACAATTTCAGAAGTCATTGCATCAAGCCAAATTTGAAGCAGTGTCCAATCCTAAAACTAAGTGATATTACATTCCCTTGTCAAATAAAAACAAACTCCAGACTTAAGTAAGGAGTAACCGTATTCAAAAGGATCAATACATGAGGTGGGGAAGGGACTATCATATCATAATAGGGAAAATGCTCTGAGGATGAAATCTGCAAGATTCTTGGTGGTTAGGCAGAAAAGAGATTTTGTTTCGTAAGTGGGAACAATGAAGGCTGAAATGAACCAGATCTGGAGAAGTGGGTGAACAGCAGTGTCAGATGGGATAGCTGACTGGAGAACATTGTACTCTGAGGGCAGCCTTTTCTTAGAAAAAGTCATTAATGGGCCAGTGTATGTTGGCTCAGGTAGAGGATGAGCCAAAATTAAGGGTTCTGTGGGCGATGTTGACAAACGACCATGAAGAAGGAAAAGGGAAAACTTTATTTTCAGAGAGACAATGTGCAGATCAGGAACGCAGCCTCCAGGGAAGTAGAAAGCACAGGCTCTGAAGATGGCAGGGGGAGAGTTGGCCTTTATGTTTTCCAAGGTCTGCCTTACACACATATTTAGCAGGTTTGTGGAGAATCTGCGAATATTTATCAGGAAAGGCAAGCCTGTGCACAGTGGGTGAACATGAATGTAGCACACATTCTATGTTCACTTTGAGGTGAGTTTTAACATAAAATGAGGTGAGATTTGGCTCTTTATGTCACAAGGTGAACTATAGAGCACAAAGAAACTGTGGGCACAGTCTCTGTAAGCCTCCTGAAATGGGCACGAGGTCTGTGGTTGTTCCCAGGAAAGAATGTTTGCAAAGTTGGCCTCCAATCCAATCAGAGTCGCTGGCAGAACTGCAAGTTGGAGTGGAAGGGGTCTGGTCAGCTGGCATCAGGGGTCAGCTGGAAACTCCCAGTTGTAGCTATTTTGCCAATGTTTTTCAAAGGCTAGAATCTGCTCAGTTATAGGAAAGAAGACCCTATGGCAGTTAGCAATACAGCAATATGGACCAACCCCTTTCCCTGCTGTGGCTACTTAATTCCATTTCTGTTATGCCTCATCTTAGTCACAGGGAGTCCATTTCATCTGTCAGCCGGGATGTATTTTAACAGAGAAGAGGTACTTAACCAATGTTTGGCTAACAAGCATTTTGTTACAAGTGATCAGTGAGGACAAAACAGTTCAGCTATTCATTTATGAGGCTCAAATAGGAATTTGGAGATCTGTGGCTGTCCTTGTTGTGGGTATGCAAAGGGGTACCCATGATTCTTATCTAAGTCATGATGGGAAGGGTGTTTATTTGCAGTAATCTTTTTTTGAATACAAAAGGTTGGGGGGATTTCATTAACTTTCACTTTTTTCCAGGCAGCAACTGGTCCAGAGAGAAATCCATCCCATGCATGGCCTACTGCAGTGATGAGTCCTTAGAGATACATATCACGTTTTTGGGCTTTATCTCATTTTGCTTCTTCTGATCTGGTGGAAAAGGTCACTTACAAGGCAGCCTAAAGTTTCATTGGGGATCTGAGCAATCAGGTTTGAGTTCTTCCTACTGGATATGTTTGTTTGGAAGGTTGTAGCCATATATTGAAAGAAACTAGAAGTATTGAAATTTTGGTAAGGATTTACTATGTATGAAAGATGAAAGAATTCAGTCCAATTTACAGGTAGGTAACAATTTTTTTTTCATATTCACCAGTTACCCAGAAAATTACAATGAGTGGCAAAATAGCTCAAAGACAATGAATAGGGCCAGCATTTGCTATAGTTTTCCATTGAAGCACAAAATCTCTTTCCATAATCACCCTCCTTTTAACCAAAGATAGTACCAAAAAAATATTATTCTTTTCACAAAATAAGGCTGATATCATTAGATTTGACTTGCTTATTTATATAAGTACAAGAATGGTAAATTAACATATAGACATTTTAATGATTTTTTTTTTGCTGGAAGTTTTCATGAAGAATTTCAGATTGTACTTTTAAATGTCTCTTGAGGCTAAGAGGTCAAACCAAAAACTTACCGGGAAAATTTCACCTGCTATAACTGTAGATTTGGGTAAACCTATTTTCTCAATGACCTAAAATATCTTAAGATCCCTGAGCCTGCCAAAAAGTTACTTCCTTACTCATCTTTTAGGCTTGAAACCCTGTAAATTAGGTATCAATCCAGTTTTCCCAGGAAGACTCTGTAAATACTGACTCCATAAAGTCAACCTTGGTTCCTTTAAAGTGTCTAGATGTACCCAAATCAAATATCATTCCCAAGTATGACATGTCACTCAATGCCTTGGTTGCATAACCTATGTTTCCAATTATGTTCTGTTAACAAGAAGCCCAGATTCTTGTCCAATATTTTCAGGTAATTATATTGCCATGTAAATAAGAATATACAGAGATTGCAAACTTTGGAAGAATCAGACTTGGAGAAAAGCATAAAAATTTCATTTCCATTTACAAAAGCATAGTGTACTAAATTGTTATGAGTTATATATAGCTTAAGAGAAAACAAAGAGAGTTCCTATATGCAAAAAATTGAACATTAAAGCATCATCAGTATTCCAAACAAAATCCATAATCATCCGTATGTTCATTCAGTTTTACATGATTAATTCTTGTTCTACTCCATCCTGAGTTAGCAATCTAATGAATCCCTCAGCTCTTCGACTAGAGATCTGGGAATCCTGACCTGCCAGTACTGGGCTCTCAAAGTTATTTAAGCATTGTCATCGGAAGCTCGTGCCCAGGAGTACCTGGCAGATTCCTTACCATGGGTCTTTGAGACAATAATTTTGTTGAAGATGAAACACTCTGGGTTATAGCTGATTAAAAGCACATTCAGGAAAATATCAGAGTAGAACAACAACGAAAAAATCTTTAGGTTACTACAGATTTAAAATGACTAATAAAGTTTATTACAAAAATAAGGTCATTGACAGGGAAATTTGTTTGCTTTTGTGGCATGCAACATTTTTTTAAAAACTGAAATTATGTCTGATAATACTATAATTTTCCAATATCAGGCAAAGCAGGATTAAGATTCTGACAAATAAAAACATGTAATGGTCATTTAGGGCCTTTTAAAATCTCTAGGTACTTCACATCATATCTGAAATACTTACATCGACAATATTTTACCTGTACAGACTTAACGTAGGAAAGGTTGAACATCTCTTTTGATGTGAAAGTGCTCCCATGCATCTCGTATCAAATTCTATAGGAATGCAGCATTTTGGTGTGATATCACATTAAATCAAAATGACTTGAATATTTCTTTGCATGGTAATACTAAGTCTATTTTTTTTTATTTCAGCATAATATGGGGGTACAGATGTTTAGGTTACGTGTGTTGCCCTTGCCCCCACTCCCTCCCTCAGTCCAGGTTTCAAATATGTCCATCCTATTGCGTGGTGCGCATTGCACTCTTTGCGTACACATATACCCGTCCCCTCCTCCCTCCTCCCCCCTCCCCCCTGCCCAATATTTAATAGATATAATTCTTATATATGCACTTATGTGTTGATCCGTTAATACCAATTTGATGGTGAGTACATGTGGTGCTTATTTTTCCATTCTTGGGATACCTCGCTTAGTAGACTGTGTTCCAGCCCTTTCCAGGAGTATATAAGAGGTGATATGTCACCATTG
>CAUYSK010001218.1:0-115363 GCA_963575035.1 Avahi laniger | reverse complement strand
AGGGGACCAATGGGAAAAGTAAACAACATACAATAACAGAAATGTAAATAAGCAGAGAGATACAAACTCTAAGACAGAATCAAAAGGAAATGCTAGGCTGGGTGCAGTGGCTCACGCCTGTAATCCTAGCACTCTGGGAGGTTGAGGCGGGTGGATCGTTTGAGCTCAGGAGTTCAAAACCAGCCTGAGCAAGAGCGAGACCCCGTCTCTACCAAAAATAGAAAGAAATTAGCTGGACAACTAAAAATATATAGAAAAAATTAGCTGGGCATGGTGGCACATGCCTGTAGTCCCAGGTACTCGGGAGACTGAGGCAGAAGGTCACTTGAGCCCAGGAGTTTGAGGTTGCTGTGAGCTAGGCTGACACCACGGCACTCTAGCCCAGGCAACAGAGCGAGACTCTGTCTCAAAAAAACAAACAAAAAAAAACCAAAAAAACCAAAAACCTATGCATTTTATAAAGATTAACAGATCTGAATCTTGCCGGGTTTCCTCATAATAAATTAAAGCTTTCTGCAGTGAAAGGATTCTTTTTTTTTGCGGATGAAGCAATTCTGGATACTGTCCTCAGAAGAAAGAAGACCCTGTAGCTAGATTTAAAACGTTCAAAGCATTTTTACCTCTTCACTGGGAAAGTCCCATTCCACTGGAAAAAAATATTGAGCTTTGAAAATCTTTGCCTGCTGGGTGATGTTCCTGCTGATGAATGAATACTGGATTTGATGCTTTAAAATATATATTTTAGTTAGGAGAAAAGCCTTCAGAACAAAGCCCATTGCTCCACTTAGTTATGCGATCTTCAGTAAGTAATGCTCTATTCAGTCCTCCCTCCCCTTGGGGTTTTATGACATTTTCATAATAATCAAATAATAGGATGCTACTTGAATAGAACACATTCTACTCAGAGAATGATTATCTGACATTTTCAAGCTTATATTCTTTTCTCATCTTTTATGTCTTTTGTCCAAATTTGGGTTATCCAACTCAATGCACTGAATGTTGATTACCATCTACTAGTTGTAGAATGTCACAGTTAAGTTGCTGTGGAAGATAAAGACAAACAGGGAATAAGAACCATTATTTAGATGTCGTTGTTTGGCACTCACTATGGGAAATATTTTAATACCTTTTTTACACCATCACATAGTAATCTGGCTATTAAGACAATAAAAACATTGAAGGAACATTATACGTTTGTCCAAACCCATAGAATGTACAACACCAAGAGTGATCCTAACGTTAACTATGGACCGTGATATAAACTATGGATGTGTCAGCTTAGGTTCACACATTGTGACAAAGGTACCACTCCGGTATGAGATGTTGGTAGTGGGGAAGGCTGTTCATGTTTGGGGGGAAGGTGGATATGGGAATGTTCTGTATTTTCTGATCCGTTTTGCTCTGAATCTAGACCTGCTCTAAAAATTAAAATCTATTAAAAAAAACTGGAGGAGGATACATGACAAAATATTGTTGCCACATTTACTCAGTCAATGTCACCTATTTACATAAAAGAATCCCTCCTTAATAGTCCCACGACATTCACATATATCTTTGAGTATTAGAAATAGAAGGAATATTTGATACCACTTGCAGCAATCCCTCATATTACAGGTAAGGAAACTGGAATCCAGAGCGATGAAAGAGCTGGGTGCTAACGGAGTATCCTACTTGCAAATCTTTCCACTGTGCCGTGCTGCATGTGTAACCGCTGAAACAAAAGTTTATTTAGACCACTGTTAGCATTACTTGATGAAACTGCATTGCACTTCTGCAAATTTGTACTGGTAGAAGATCATGTATTATTTTGATTTATATACTGAATCACGTGATTTTTAAACCCATTTAATAATTGAAGCAAGTGACGCTCAAGTGAGAGTCTCTGTTTTTTTGTGCCTGGAGGCTTATATGAAGCAGCTATTTATAAACTTTTTCAGCACTTTGTCACCAACCAAGGCCACGGAAAAATTATAGAAATAATTCTTTTTATGTCAGTAACAGCAATAGTTTAAGAAATATAATATTGTTGCTTTGGGACATTTTTTCAATTGTATGAAAACCATTTTCTCGGCTGCAAAGTGAGTTTTTAGGGCTGGTTCAATTTTTTCTTGTTCTTATGACAGTGAACCAAAATTACTTTGTGTCATCATTTCAAACTTGCCTCAACAATATATTTTTAAATTATGTGAACAGTTTGTGTGCATTTGTAGATAGTCAAGTCCGGTAAATATTTCAAGATGTAAAGTACTAATTATCGCAAAAAAACAAAAAAATTTCAATACTACCTGAAAGACAAATACCATGAACATAGAGAGCATAAGGCATTATAGGTTAAACAAATTATTGAAAATATCTCACATATCCTTTTTGGATAATTTAGAAACCCAGAACATAAAAAAACAAAACAAAACAAAAAAAAAACACTTCAATTAGGCATCTCAATTTGTCAATATGTCACCCGAAATGAAAAGCCCCAGAAGGTGCACAATGACGACCTACTAAGATTAAACCTTTGGTCAGCTTATTTGGGACATATATATTTTTTTCTATGGTACTGAAAAAACTGCATAAGTAAGACTCATGCAACTTCAGTTAGTCAGCACTCCTCATGAAAGGAAAAGGTCCCAGCACCAACCTTATTAACATAGAGCACATCCAATCTGTTACGGCACCTTTCTCTTCCCCTGGTCTGAGTCACTCTATGCTGCCACATTTCTTTTTAGCTGCTCAGAGTTCTCAGCAGAGCTACATTCACATCTGATTCTCTAATGCATCTCTCTACCCTCTTTATCAAAACTGAGTTGCCAAGAAACCTATTCTCAAAAGGCCTAGTTACATTAATTCACAGTAAATTATTAATAGTTGCTGAGAGATTGACAAGTTTTCTCACTAAAGATGTTTGAGCAGATCAGGGTATTTTAAACCACTGCCCCGAGTACAACTAAAACACCACTAAAGATATGTGAAAAAAGTATTTTTATGAGTAGGTCAATCTTTTGTCTTTTTTTCAAATTACTCCATACTCTGAATCTTAGACAGTAGATTGACACCTGTTTATTTCCAAGAACCCAGTCCTGGCTATGCTGATAGGTCAAATGATAATATGGAGATCTCCTTTAGCTTAGGTATGTTTGTAACTTCAGTATCCTTAAGTGTAACTTTAAACTTGAAAAAGTGCTTTTCCCCCCATTTCAAGAAAACCAAGGATATATTAGTCCATTTGTCTTTTTGACACTCTTTCTTAAAAAAAGGTATGATTCAGCTTCTTAGATTCTAAGCCATTAGTGTTTAAGCAAGTAGACAATTTTCTAGTTAACAGAGAAAAAGAGAAGTTATTTAATTGATTTTTGGACTGGTCATAATCAATGGATCTTTGCTTCCATTTTATCATTTGGTTTCATTTTCATCTAGGGGCAATAGATAATAAGGGGATCCTTTTGAGACTTGAAGAGAAAAAAAAGAATTAATTGGTTATATGAATTTTTTAGTATATTTAAAACAAGGATTTTCATAAATAGAAAAAAGCATAAATATGGAGTTAAACACCCATAGGAGTATTACAAAGAGAGGGGTATGCAAGAGAAAGAAATTAAAATAACCACAATAAGAAACTCTTAATATTTATTAAGCACTTGCTGCATTATAGGAGTAATATTAGAAAACTTTTTGTACTTACATCATTTAATTTATCAAAATAATCTTTTGAAGAAGATGATATTTTTATTTTAACAATAAAGAAACTGGGTTTTGGGATGAGACACATATGTAGGGAAGATTTGGTTGCTTTGAAATACCAAAATTAAATTCTGCATTTGGGATTTGCTTTTGGATTTTTGCCCCTGCGATTAATACAAAACATGAATTGCATAATCAGTGTGAAATAATCAACATCAGATCCCTGATAGTTTATAATAAGAATTTTAATCTTATTATAATTATGATTGGGAAAGGTAATTAATAGGCCATATCAGGGCTCAGGGTTTGGGGGCAGTGGCAATAATATGGTCAGTATGGGATTACCCCTGCTAAATTGAGGGGCAGATGACTAAAGGCACAGCTTTATGTCACAGGAAGTTAGGGAGAGCACCATTATCAGCATCATCATAGAAAGGAGAAGTAGAAGAAAGAAAAAATAATTCATTCCACTATGTTTTCATTAGTTATCTATTGCTGTGTAACAAATTACCAAAACTTAGCAACATAAAACAACGAACACTTACTATCTTATAGTATCTATGGACCAGCTTAGCTGGGTCTTCTGCTTCAAAGTTTCTCATGAGGCTGAAATCAAGGTGTTGGCCAGAGACGTGATCTCATCAGAAGGCTCATTTGGAGAGGGTCAGCTTTCAAGTTCACTCCTGTGGCTGTTAGCAGAATTCTGTTCCTTGCAGGCTGTTGGACAGAAGGCCACATCGCCTTACTCACTTTTGATCTCAGCTCGTTGTCACGTGTGCCTTCCCACAGGGAAGTTCACAGCATGACCACGAACTTCCCTTAGAGCTAGTTAGTAAGAAAGTGAGAGAAAGCACATACAAAATGGAAGTTAGAACTTTTGTAACCCAATCTCAACAATGACATCCCATCACTCTTGGTATATTCTATTTATTAGAAGCTAATGTCTAGATCCAGCCCATACTCAGGTGAAGCCATTGGAGAAGCCAGTGAATACCAGGTAGTAGGAGTTAGTAGGAGCCACATCAGAGACAACCCATCACAATATTATGAATGTTTTATGTACATGATCCCCACACATTATTGTCTAAGGGTGAATTTTGATGGCAAATTTGGATTATCAATGATGTTCCTGTATGGACAGCTTGTTTTCTGGCTTAAACCACTTGAGGATGAATTATTAATTTGAAACATCAGGATTACTGTATTGATTTCCCCTTTGACTACAGTAAACAGTAGGCCATGACTACCTGGAGAAGTTCATTAGGTAGAAATCAAAGACAAAGCTTAAATAAACTGCCCAATGCTTCACAAATTGAATGGGACAGAGATGGGATTTGAGCCCACATGCACATTTCTCCAGCCCCTAGCTTTCTCCACACTATTGTGCTGGAATAAGTCAAATCAGGAAAGATTCCAGCAATACCCAAGAAAGAAAGGTTGTTGAACAACACAACAACAAAAAATGTACTCTATAAGAAAAAGGCTCAGAGATATCTAAACAATCAAGGTGTGAGGTTCAGAAAGCCAGGCTAAGGAGCAAGGTAGTTTTAATATTGAGAAACTGACTTAGTAGCTCTGGCATTAGTTATCAGCTGGGGACCATTGTGCACCAAACTGTGCTCTGCAATACCTGGAAGCATTGTTGGTTGCTTCCACCCTTCCACAACTGGAAGGGTACACATTGGCATTGGGTAGCCGCCAGGGATGCTGCTAAACAATGCACAGGACAGTTTCCCACAACAAAGCATTATCATCCCCAAATACTAATAGTGCCCAAATTGGGAAACCTAGACCAGAGTAAAATCTAAGATTATTTTAGGTGATTCTGATGAGTACCTCTGGTTTAGAGCCACTATCCTCCTTGGCAATAGCAAATCCCAATGTCTTTATCTTCAGGCTGCTGTTTGTTGTCTTGAGAATCTCATTCATTAGTACCTAGCTTTTAATGTCACGAGTTTGCCAAATTCACTTTTGGCCACCATTCCAGAAGAGTCAACAAAAGCCAGCAACTTCCTCTAGCCATTCATTACAGTTTTTGCCCAGTATCTGGAAAAGGCTTCTTGTAATAGTAACTTACATCACATCTTTCACTGATGATTCTGCACCACTGAAGCTCTTTAAGAGAAGTTCCTTCAAGAAATTACTTAGAGCTGTCTAGAATTGCCTGGGGAATACAGAGATGCATAACACCAATAGAATGATTATTTTTGTTGCTTTCTTCATCACCAAGGCAGGCTGAGAGTTGACTGATGTTAACTATGCTTAAAGTGAGTTCCAGTATTACTTCAAGTGTTTCTGTCCAGAGTTTTATGCCCAGGAAGGGAGCTCCAAAGTACCTGGGAACAATTGCCAGTTCTTTATGCCAATAGTGGCACACAAGAGCAATTATGCTGATCCTATTCCTATCATAATATGCTATCTCACATCATTCACTATGGCTAAAGCATTTGTCAGTGGATTTATCAAAGGCTATGTTAGAAATACAAAATAAAACAAGACTGATTTCATTAGTCTAGAAGTTTGTGTCATTTATTTATTATTTAATTTTACTGAGGACTGAATGAAAGGAGATAGATGTAAATTAAGTAAGAAAAAACTCAGATGAAACCAGAAATATAACTTGATTATTAGTGTCTAGTATAACATACTAGAATAGATTACTTAAAAGTTATGAGTCTCTGGCCTTGGAGTATTTTAAAGAGTTAAGAGAAACAAACAGCCTCTTCTGAATAATGATCTCTCTGGATCTCTTTCAGCTCTTTGACTATTCAACTTCCAATATTAACAGCATCAACAGTAACAGTCTATAGGCTCTTTTTATAAACAATCTATTTTCTTAGTCAACAGTCATTAAAATCTATGTGAACAGAATCAGAATTTGACTTGCATAGTTTCAGCACAAAATGTATTGCATAACCTGCATTGTATAATCTGCTCTGTTCTTCAGGGGAAAAAACAAATAAATATTAATGGGATAGATTTTATTTATTTTGTTGCTTTTCTTACAAATTAAATATTAAGATAATGATAAACTTGATGATTCCATATATGATTCCATACAGTAATTCAAGGTTCTATATATATATATATCAAAAGTTATTCTCTAAATCCTGAAAAAGAGGATTCACAGTTTCTGTC
This sequence comes from Avahi laniger, assembly GCA_963575035.1. Taxonomy (NCBI): domain Eukaryota; kingdom Metazoa; phylum Chordata; class Mammalia; order Primates; family Indriidae; genus Avahi; species Avahi laniger. The sequence goes on along the minus strand of CAUYSK010001218.1, from coordinate 108,550 downwards.
ATATTATCCCAATTAACAGGGAATAAAAGAGCTAAGATTTATTGCTAATTCTTATTAATAATTTTATTTGAAATGTGATTATAGCCTTATAATTTTTTCCATTTATTGCTCTCTCTCAACATTATTTTAGTGATAGTAACTGATGTTTTGAGCTCACTTGACTCAGATTTTAATTTAGCAATATAATAAAAGATACTAATGAGTATATTTGCATACTCAATTATTTGCAATATTTATATAAAACCCTATTAACTCAAAATAGTGATGATTAGGTAAAAAAACAGACATCTATCAGCTCAGTCATCATTAAATGTTATTAAAATGAGTTGGTAGAGAAATATCAGTTCAGCAATCACTTATTGATGGTAGACCTCAATCTATGGTTAAATATTTTTATTAAAGTTATAGAAAATTTGAAAAATTAAGAAACATGACATGAAGTTGAAATGAAAACCACCAGTACTACTATAACACGAATAGCAACTATAATATTAATATTTTGGTGTATTCATATTCATGCTATGCTTTTTAAATACAAATAAATTTTATTATTGATATGATTTTGTCTTGTTCCTTTTACTCACCATGCTAACTTGAACACTTTTCTATGTTATGATTAACAATCTGGAAATCTTATTTTTTATAGGAGTACAATATTATGTTATGTGAGTTACCATAAGTTTTTTAACCTTACTAATACATTTGGACATTTGGATTGTTTCCAATATCTGGCTCTAAATTTTTATCAACATTTGTGATAATTTCTTACAATATAATTTTGTTTTTTTAACTAACAACTTTATTGAGATGTAATTTACATACTATAGCATTTGCCCATTTAAAGTATGGTTTGAGCAAATTCACAGAGTTGTGCAACCTTCTCTAAATTAATATCTAATTTTAGAATATTTTCATAAATATTCCCACATATCTGTTAGTAGATTCTCATATATTTCCAAACTTTCCAGACCCAAAGCAACTGCTAATCTACTTTTCTAATCTATAGATTTGCCTATTCTGGACATTTCGTATAAATGGAATTGTGTAATATATTTTCATTTGTGATTGGCTTTTGTTTAACATACTGTTCATTTATGTTGTAGCATATATCAATACTTAATTACTTCTTTTGCCAAGTAATACTCCCTTTTATTGTTAAGTGACATTTTATTTATCCATTTATCAGTTGATAGACATTTAAATTATTTCCACCTTTTTGACTATACAAATAAAGATGCCAGGAACATTCATGTACGGGTTTTAGTGTGGGCATACGCTTTGATTTCTGTTGGGTATTATATACTTTGGAATGAACTTAGTAGGTCATGTGGTAACCTTTTGAGGAACTGCCAGACTATTTTCCAATGTGATTGAAACATTTTTCTTTCCAAGCAATAGTGTATGAAGGTTCCAATTTTTCTACATTCTCTCCAAGGCTTGTTACTACCTATCTTTTTTGGTTATAGCCATTCTGATAAATATAAAATAGTATCACATTGTGGTTTTGCTTTGCATTTCTTTGATACCTAAAAACACTGAGCATCTTTTCATGTGCTTATTAGCTATTTATATATGTATGTGCAGAAATGTTTATTCAAATCTTTTCCCCATTTTATTGTGGGAGTTTTTATCTCTTTAATATTGAGTTAGAATTTTGATACATTTTAGATAAAACGCCTTTATAAGATACATGGTTTGCAAAAGTTTTCTGCCATGCTGTAGTTGTCCTTTCATTTTTTGAAGGTGTATTTTGAATTACAAAAGTTTTGAATTTATATGAAATATAATTTAGTTATTTTTTATTGTTGTTGCTTGTGCTCTTGGTATCTTATCTAAGAAACCATTGCCTAATTCAAACATACTAAGATTTAATGCCACGTTTCCCATTAAATGTAATTTTTAGCTTTTATATTTATATTTAAGTCTATGATTCACTTTTATTTATTTTTTGTATATGGATGTGGATATCCATGTGGGTATGCATGTGGAAATACAGTCATCCCAGTACCATTTTTTCAGAAGACTGTCATTTCCACTATTAAATTGTCTTGGCAACTTGTTGAAAATCAATTGACTGTAAAGATGAGGCTTTATTTCTGGACTCTCTATTCTATTTTGTTGATCGATATGTCTACCTTTATAAGTACCAATTGTCTTGATTACTATAGCTTTATACTCATTTTTTTGTGTGTGTATTTGTTGTAACCTGCCTCTACATAATTTTTTTTTATTTCAGTATATTATGGGGGTACAGTTATTTAGGTTATGTATGTTGCCCTTGCCCCACCTCCCCTCCCCAAAGTCAGAGCTTCAAGCGTGTCCATCCCCCAGATGGTGCACATCACACTCGTTATTTATGTATATACCCATCTCCCCTCCCCCCTCCCATCTGCCCGACACCTAATAAATGTTATTCTTATATGTGCACTTATGTGTTTATCAGTGAAACCAGTTTGCTGGTGAGTGGATGTGGTGCTTATTTTTCCATTCTTGGGAGTGTGGGTCCTCTAACTTTGTTCTTATTTTTCAAGATTTTTTTTTTTTTTGAGACAGCATCTTGCTCTGTTACCCGAGCTAGAGTGCAGTGAGTGGCATCATCATAGCTTACTACTTCAACCTCAAACTTCTGGGCTCAAGGAATCCTTCTGCTTCAGCCTCCCAAGTGGCTGAGACTATAGGCATATGAGTATGGCATCGTACCCAGCTAATTTTTCTATATTTTGCGGAGATAGGGTCTTGCTATGTTGCTTAGGTTGTTTTTGACCTCCTGGGCTTAAGCAATACTTCCACCTCAGCCTCCAAAAGTGCTAGGATATTTGGGTTATTTTTGATTCCTTACATTGCGTTAAAAATTTTAGGATCAGCTTGTCAATTTCAGCAAAGAAACTGGCAGAGATTTTGATGGGGATTGTAATGAATCTGTAGGAAAAAAATGGGAAGTATTGTGATCTTACCAATATTAAATCTTCCAGTATATTAACTTTGTACATTGATCTTCCATCCTACAACATAGATGAATTTGTTTATTAATTTAATTAGGTTTTTAGAGGATTGCTTAGGGTTTTCTGTATACAATATCATGTCGTTTACAAATAGAAAAAGTTTACTTCTTCATTTCCAAAATAACGATTTCTTTAACTTCTCCTTTTCTCCAACCCTTCTCCTCCCTCTCCTTCTCTTTTGTCCTAATTGCCCTGGCTATAACCTTCAGTACAATGTTGAATAGAAGTGGCTAAAGCAGACATTCTTATCCTGTTCCTGATCTTAAAAGGAAAACATCCAGTCATTATCCATTAACTATATGATGCTAGCTGCTTTTGTGTTGTGGGTGTTTTTTATCAGGTTGAGGAAAATATCTCTATTCCTAATTTGTTGAGCATTTTTATTATGAAGTGGTGTTGAATTCTATTAAAGGCTTTTTCTGTATCTATTGACATGTTCATATAGCTTGAGTCATTTATTATGTTGATGTGCTATACTACATTCATATAGTTACAAATTGTTGAAGTTAATTTTTTGGTTACAGATGAAATAAATGCCATCTGATTATGGTGATGATTTTTTAAAAATATATTGCTAAGCTCAGTTTGCTAGCATTTTTTAAAGATTTTTGTGTCTGTATTCACAGAAGATATTGACCTGCATTTTTTTTTCTTAGTATCAGGGTAACAAATATTCTCGCTTCATAGAATGAGTTAAAAAGTGCTTTCTCTTATTCTTTTTTTTTTGGTAGAGTTTCTGAAGAATTGGGATTCTTCTATAAATATTTGTTAGAGTTCTCAAGTGAAGCCATCAGGGCCTGTTGCTTTCTTTCTTTCTTTTTTTTTTTTTTCTGTCTTCTTTTTTTGTGTTTGTATGTATTTGTGTGTGTGTGTGTGTGTGTGTGTGTGTGTGTGTGTGTGTGGTTAGATTTCGATTTCCAATTCAATCTCTTTAATTGTTATAGGTCTATTCATATTTTCTATTATTTTGAGTCGGTTTTGGCAGTCTGCATATTTTGAGAAATTTGTCAATTTCATGTAATTTATGTAATTTTTGGCATAAAGTTATTCATAGTATTCTCATATAATCCTTTTTTATTTATGTAAATTCAGGAGTGATGTCTCCCCCTTTTCATTCCTGATTTCAGTTATTTGATTCTTCTCTCTTTTTGTTCTTGTCAGTCTAACTAAAGATTTGTCAAATATGTCAATCTTTTCAGTGAACCAACTTTTGGTTTTGTTGATGTCCTCTGTTGTTTTCCTATCTGTATTTTTAAAATTTCCACCTAATCTTCATCATTTTCTTGCTTTTGCTTGTTTTCTGTTCTTTCCCAGTTCTCAAGCTGGAAGTTTGGGTTATTGATTTGAGATCTTTCTTCTTGTTTAATGTAGGCATTTACAGCTATAAATTTTTCTTTAAGAACTGCTTGAGCATCATTCCTTAAGTTTTGATATATTGTGTCTTCATTTGCATTCATCTCAAAGTATTTTCCCTTGTGATTTCTTTTTTGAGCCACTGGTCATTTAGAAATGTGTTTAATAATTTCCCCATATTTGTTATTTTCCCAGATTTCTTTTTGTTTTTCATTTATAATTCAACCTCATTGTAGTCAGAGAACATGATTTTAATCCTTATTGAGTTTGATCTCCTCATTTGGTAGCATATACACTAAATATAGGCTGATTGCTGTAATGTTTTCAACAGTGCCTTCTGGTATTAATTGTTCCACTCTGATACAATTAAATTCTGACAGGAATAATTTTTTAGACCAGTCTTTGGAATTTCTTCTCATTCTAGAAAACCTCTTCTTTCCTGTCTCTTTCCACAGTTTTTCTTTGATAAACTAATTGGACTACCATTTTGCTCGCTGCTCTTGTAGAGCTACAGCCTTCTCTTAACTGCTTAAAACCAAAATCTCCATTATTTTAGAGAGCAGATTTAGGCTTGAACTTCCCCACACTGTTTCCAATAAAGTCTTTTGTTTTGTGGAGAGTTTTGGAGTACTCTATTCTTACGAGTTGCTTCTACCCCTAGGCAAAAATCTCTGAGTCACTGTTCTTGGTACCGGGCAGGATGGTAGCCTCTGGTTTGTCTCTCTTCCCATTGAACTTCTGTCCTGGCAGGATGGGGTGAGGGCAAGTGAGGCCCTAGTGTACATGACCTTTCCTACATGGGGCAGTCTTTCCCAATGAATGTGGACGAATGGAGGAGAAGAGGGGCTCCGGAGCTCTTGCCCCACTCAATAGGAGTTTAGCCTATGCATCTTAGAGATGCACAGTGTGAGAAATGCTGGTGTCCTGCTCTTCCCAATAAGATACTTTATAGGGAGCTAAAGGTAGAGGAGACCTCGTGTTCTTGGCCACTCCTATTCATAGTACAGTTTCTATCAAGCTGAACTGGGGTGGTAGAGGAAGTAGTTTGTGGAGCAAGTGCCATAGACTTTTATTGTTCTTACCAAGATTTAACAGATTTTCTTAAATAAGTTTTTTTTTTTCATTTGCCATATGCCCTTAGATCAATTTTCAGAGATTTAGGAAAAACATTTCAAATAATTTTCACCATTTATGTTGGGGACTGTGTCCACTAGGCTCCTCATGCCAACATTCCAAAAGTGATCTTCTTAACATTTCCTATTAGACTGTGAATCAGTGGCACTGTCTAAACTGTCTGCAAAAGTGTATCCATATAATTTGTATAGGAAATTTGAAATCAAGTGGCTAAATCTTGGTTTAAATGATTGTTTTTTAATGATATGAGTAATATTGTTTTCTACTGAAGGAGGATAGGATTTTGAAAGATTTTACTACGAGCTAGGAAATGAGTACACAAACATTTGTAATTGGTTTTGTAGCTATAAAAAAAATTGTAATAGATTTAGTTGAAAATAATTATAAATATTTTGCTATGCTGTTGAAAAAATTTTATCTAAAATGGAAAAATATTTCTATGACACTATTCCAAAATCATAGTTAAAAGATTAGTTGATGTATATGACATTTTGAAAATGCAAAACTATGGAGACTGTAAAAAGGATTATTGGTTTATCAGGGTTGAGGGGGGAAGGAGGGATTAATAGGTGGAGCATAGAGGATTTTCTTAAACAGAGAGTAAAACTGCTCTGTTTGATATTGTGTGGTGGTGATATTGTATTGAATGATGGATTCATGTCATCCCTATTATAATGGTGGATCCACATCCATTCTATGGGTTTTTTTTTTTTTCACACACACCATAGAGTACTACTCAGCCATAAAAATGAATGAAATAATGTCATTTGCAGCAACTTGAATGGAACTGGAGACCATTATTCTAAGTGAATTATCTCAGCAATGGAAAAACAAACACATGTACTCTCTAATAACTAGGAATTAATTGATAGGCACAAAGAGATATAAAGGTCATTAAAAATCTTATATTTTTAAAAAATGTTATATTTAAAAAAGTATTCAGAAATAAATACTTAATGTATAAGGAAACATCACCCTTTATAAAACATGACATTTTAATTTGTCATAATTTTCTATAATTAAATTTAGTAACATTCTATCCATTCAGTAACTTAGTGTTCTTTTTTCTCTTTCAGACTAAAGAGCTAGATCTGATGTTTAGTGTGGTTAACTAACAGAATCCTTTTCCATTCAGACTAATAGATACTATCTATAATAAAGATCTCCTCCTGCTACTGTACTATGTGAATATCATTTTTTCTGTTGTATTTAGTAATGATTTTTCTGAGATACCCATGATGATAGTAACTGTAATTATTAAAATATTCCAGAAAGAAAAATAATGAATCTTAGAAACAAGACTAGGTAGGTAGCATGGCTTAAACATATTTCTCCAAGTAGAGAATCTGTTTCCATTGATAAACTTGGAAAAATAAACTTTTATTTTATTAAGGGAAATGCTGTCTTATCACAACAGGATTTAAATATGTCTTAGGTGTATGTAGCAAGTAATTCAGGGGACATTTGAAATCATGGGATCCTGACTCAATTACTTGGCATCAACTGTACTTGAAGATTTTGGGGGGAAATATATTCTTAAACTATTATTTTTATATTTACATTGACTCAGGAATCAAAGGATGGAAGGAAAATTTTGCATGAAATGTCAAGATAAAATTATACTTCAGAATACCCTACAAACCATGGTGGAAAATTTGAGATCCACTGTGTGTTGTTATCATCATCAAAAAGATCTCTGAATGCTAATTTCTTAAACTTTGAAAACCATGGTTCTTTTATGTTGCTATAGTCCACTTCCATTTACATATATTGTATGGAGATTTCATTTGCACATCATGCATGCCTAGAAAGTTATAACTGTGAAGGCAAATATCACAGTTTTACATTCAGGTCAAAGATGGGTGTCTGAATGATTTCAGATTACTGGGAAAATACACTCCATTCAAAAAAGACATTTCAGGTCATCTATGAATTGCTTACTTATGTCACTTAAATATTAAAGGTTTTTACATATATACAGTCATATTTCAGGGGTGTTTGAGAAATTAATCTGGAAATTCCTCTCATGTTTACATCTTTTTTCTTTTGTATAAAATAGTAAAGTCATATAAATCATAGAATCCAAAGCAGGTTTATGTCACAATAGCCAATAAATTACAAGGTTGAAATTGATAAATGATATGACCTTGTAAGGCTTAGCCTTATTGCATTTAAGTTTTCTACCTGGTAAAATGCAGATAACTCTATTAGAAGAAATAGGTAACAGTAGGCAACCATGCTTTGTTTAATAAACTTCCATATACTGTAAAGTCATCTACTTAAAGCAATCATAAAACATTTTGCATATATAAATGTGCTTTGTGGATACAAAAACCAAAAATATTAAAATAACTCATTATATGTTAACACAAATATGAGACTTGAAATCAGAATGGACTAGTTGACTTTTTATTCATTTATAGTTGGATTGCCCTCATTTGGTCTTAGGGAATTCTTTATGCCCTATTTTATTGTATTTACTATAATTGATATATGTGGTTTGCTGGATTTCCAATCTGGTTAATTTTTGTTGTCAAAAACAATTTGTCACTAGTAACATTGATTCTTAGGCACTAGTCAGTTAGCATCAGATAGCTCATTAGGATCAAAGATGGGTATGCAAAAAGTACTAAATTATCACGATTTAAATTTTTATGTGGATTGTTAATGTACTGAAATATATATATGTATATGTATACACACACACACACACACACACACACAGCGTATGCATATAGTCATGTGCCACCTAGTAACATTTGGTCAGTGATGGACCACATATACAGTGTTGGTCCCAAAGGATAACAATAGAGCTGAAAATTTCCTTCTGCTTAATGATGTGGTAGCTATCATAAAACATTGTAGTGCAAGACATTACTCATATGTTTGTGGTGGTGTTGGTGTAAACAAACCTTCTGTGCTGCCAGTCATATGAAAGTATAGCACATGTAATACTTGATAATAATAATAAATGACTATATAAGTGGTTTGTGTTTTTATTATACTATATTGTTTATTGTTATTTTAGAGCGTACTCCTTCTACTTATAAAACAACAAAAATAGTTAACTGTGAAACAGCCTCAGGCAGGTTCGTCAGGAGGTATTCTAGAAGTCACTGATATCACAGGAGATGACAGGTCCATGAATGCTATCGCCCTGAGGGATCTTCCAGTGGGATAAGATGTGGAGGCAGGAAACAGTGACATTGATGATCCTGACCCTGTGCAGGCCTAGGCTAATGTGTGTGTTTATGTCTTAGTTTTTAAAAAAAAAAGTTTGAAAAATAAAAAAATAAAAAAAATTAAAATAGCAAAACACTTATAGAATAAGGATATAAATAAAGAAAATATTTTTGTACAGCTGTACAATGTATGTTTTAAGCTCTATTATTACAGAAGAGTCAAAAAGTTAAAAAAAATTAAAAAGTTTACAGAGGGAAAATGTTACAGTATGCTAAGTTTAGTTTATTATAGAAGAAATTATTTTTGTAAATTTAGTGTAGCCTATGTACAATTTTATATTTGTGTGCAGTAATGTCCACAGTGGTGTTCTAGGCCTTCACATTCACTCACCACACATTCAGTGACTTGCCCAGAGCAACTTCCTCCAGTCCTGCAAGCTCCATTCATGGTAAGTGCCCTCTATGGGTGTAACATTTTTTTCATCTTTTATACTCCATGTTTACTGTACCTTTTCTATGTTTAGATAGACATATACTATGTCTCAATTGCCTACAGTACTCAGTGCAGTAACATGATGTGCAAGTTCGTAGCTTAGAAGTAATAGCTATACCATATAGCCTAGGTGTGTAGTGGGCTATGCCATCTAGTTTTACGTAGGTGCACTCTACGATGTTCACACAATGACAAAATTGCCTAACAATAACATAACCCAATAATTAAGCAATGCATAACTGTGTGTGTGTGTGTGAGTATTCAAAGGACTTTTTAAACAATTCTAACAATGTTATGTGTTAGTTCTTGATATTACATCTGCTGTTCAAAATGTAGATGACCCATGATAATAATTATGTTGCTAAACAGAAAGATGAAATGGCATGGAACAATCAACCTGCCCTATCTCTTGAAAATTGCACACTTTGAAAACAGTCTTGCATTTGCAATCACACATAATCCTTGATACTGAAAAATGTGGTGATTTATTGATTTAAATTCTTTACACACTTTCGGAGTTACTCATTCTCTGCAGTTCTCCTCTGCTGCGATGTGTTAACATTATGCTGGCTGTCTCAGGTCACTTTCAAGCCATTCAGGTTTCCATTTAATCAGAGACTTACAGGATTTTCTGAGATGAAAGAGATTTTAGAGATTATATATTCCAACCTGATTATTTTTCATATAAGATAAAGGAGAATGCTGCAGATTGAATTTCCAAAAATGATTGCACCAATAACTTCCATCCTACATGCTTTACTTACAACTTGACACTGAAATTCCTCCATGTAGAGGTGAGTAGGGAGTATGTTCCCTCCACTTCAGTTTGTGAGGACTATGGTGTACTATGTGCAGTAGAGGCTATGTCATAAAAAGTTATATAGGTTCTACGTGGCTCTCTTTCAAAACATACGCCTTGGAAGCCTTAAGCTGACATGAATCCACATTCTGTATCATGCAAACAGACTGCATAGAAACAAAATACCTAAGGGTCCCTAACTGTTCCAGCCCCAGGTGTTTGAATTTTACCAGATAGGAAAGTGAGGGAGTCTTACATTGTTACATTTCCTAGCATTCTGCCCATCTCGCCTGACTTCAGGCAGAGCAGAGACTTAAGAGCTGCCCCTGCTGAGCACCGCCTATTTTGCATCTTCCCAAGCAATACTTTAGCTTTTAGCCAATAACTTTTGAGATGTTTTTTACACAACCATAGAAATTGGCACAGGAACCCAGAGACTTGAAGTGACTTGTCCGAAGATGCACAGCTGTGAGTAGCAGAGCTAGTGATAGATGATACTTGTTTTGATTCTGAGTTTAATGTTTTTCCTACTTCACATTTCCTTTTTTTTTTTTTTAACACATTAGGATGTGTTTTCAGGTTTGTTTAATTTCTCATAAGTGTGGTTGAAAGGAAATAGCAGGGGTTTGATTTTTTCCTTCTTGTTACTATAGATTCTTCTTTGTTATTAACATATCTGGAAAATAAAGTCTAAAATATTTCCCTTTTATTCTATTGTATAAAATGACTTCATTTTACCTGCTGTTGGCAAAAGTCTAAAAGGTTTTAACAAATAATCAAGAATGCACAGCCCCCTCATCTGCATGTGGTGAGAAATTAAGTGCTCAAATTCATAAAAAAACATGGCTCTCCTGTGTGCATTTGTGAATTCAGAGTAATCATAATAAAATACAGAATTAATCACAAGTTAACCTTGTGAAGCATAACTTGCATTATTTCCAGGTTATTATCAGTGCTCCGAGCATTGGAATTTTTCAACTATGATTCAAGCTAAATTGGTTTTAATGATTTTAGTCTAGGTGACTAGCAAAATAATTAGAAAAAAAAATAAGCCTACATATTTAAGCAGCTTAGTAAAACTACAGTTTGATTCAATATTAGATAAGGGGAAGTTATTTTATTTACTAAATTTTTAAGTTATATTTTTATCCTTTAATTTTAGTTTTTCTCCTTTTAGAAAAGCAATAATTTTAATTTATTGCTATTTTTTTTGCTAACTCTATAAATAGAAAGGATAAAAAGGAGCTTATATGTGGTAGATTGGAAAACTGCTGAAGAATCTCTCTTATTCCCACATTTCTTTCATTATTAGAACAGAAAAACAAACAAACAAACAAAAAAACACTATTATTTCCAGAAGGCTCCTTTCAGGTGTTTACGTGTCAAATTTATCCTAAATCATATGTTAAGAACAAGGCTGGATAACTTTCCATATCATGTAACCACGCCATGTGTGTTAGGCCTTATTCTCATTTTAAGTATTTGTAACCCAGGCTCAGAGAGGTTGCTTGTTCAGAGTACCTACCTGACATGTTTTAGTGTCAGAATACATGCCATGGTTCTTCGTCTCGTAAATTCAGTGCTCTTTTCATCTTACCATATTGTCTCTGCTAAACAGATTAGTTTATCGAATTACTTCACTCTTTGGGCCTGATGAGACAAACTAAGTATAATAATCCATAAACTAAGTAATAATCAATAAGCTAAATATATAGTCATTGTGAACAATGTGGGTCAGGGACAGATTTTCCATCCTAAGGAGAGCAAAATGACTCTTGCCTTGGGTGGGAGGTGAAGAAAAATGGGGCATTGGGGAATTTGTATTCGGGAAGAAAACATTTCATGAAAGGGAACAAATCAAGACAAAAATGGAAAGGGTAAGGAGAGAAAGTGAACTCACAAAACGAGATACATTAAAACAAACGTATATATATATACACAAAACCTGAACAACATCTTGCAGTTTGTTTTTGAGATAGTCATAATTTTAAGGAAATGAGAGCTCACTATTAATTTGACAAAAGCAAACTATTTTATACCGATTTAAAAAAATTAGAATGCTGCCTAGTCAGATTAGATTGATTTTTTTCATGCCATAAAATACAATAGAAAGCAAAAATTTGACTTTATTTCAAGAAATCTGAGTAATAGAAATTGACCAATTAGACTTAGATGTTGTGTTTAAATTCTGCACAGTTGATTACTTTGAAAAGGTTTACCTTTAATTCATTAAAATAAGTACAAATTTTCCTCTCTGATATTTCAGTCTTCTTTTAATATGATGTTTTGGAAAGAAAACCATAGAATAAACCTGAAATTTGTTAGGGATACAAACTTTTGTATACATCTTAAAGGCTTCTAAGAATTTTCTCAGTAAAAGTGAGCAATCTATGACCTATCTGTTACTTTCTTCTACTACCAGGCTCATTTCCTTTTTAGTTTTTTAAAATAATAGCATGCTGGCCTTTATTCTTTTTAAACTGTAAATATTTAGAAATCCAATATTATTATTGTGTTGTCCTGTTATCCAGTAGCCAATTTCATTGGTTCAAAAATACTGAGCACCTACTGTGTGCCAAACATTTTTCTACATACTAAGAGTGCAGCAGGAACAAAAGTGACAAAATCCCTGTTCTCCCGGAGCCTACATCCTCGTGGGAAAACTAGATAACAAACAATCCACCCCCCAAATATAATTTGATGTCCAATAGTGATAAACGCTAAGAATGAAAGCAGTTTAAGGAGTGAAAGATTTAGAGCAGCTGCATTTTAGATCAGGCGGTCAGGGAAAACTTTTCTGAGAAGTAAATTTTAGCAAACACCTGAATCAAGGAAAAAGTGAGCCTGCACAGACTCATGGGAAGGCAGAGGTGCGTGAGCCCTGAGACGGAAGCATGGGATGTGAACTAGTGAGGAGACAAGTGGGCTGCAGCCCTGTGAGCTATGCACACTGAGAAGTAAATTCCCTGACATTTGGGTGGAACTTGATTTCTTATCTTCTGCTTCTTGAGCCACCTGAGTGACTTGGCTACAAGAATGTAATCTTGATTCTCTCTGTTCTTCCAGATAGGGTTAGGGGCTTTAACTTTTATCACCTTTTGACATTGGCCTTCAGACCTCAGTGGGAATTTTCCATAAAATTATATATACCTTCGTTTTCATTCTGCCATTTTTTCCTCTGTTTTCTAAAACATTTAATTGACAAATCAATATTGTATATATTGGAGGTATACGACATGATATGATACATGTATATATTACATATTGATTACCACAATCAAACCAATATATCCATCATCATACAACTTGTTCATCTTATAACTGAAAGTTTATACCCTTAGACCAATATCTCCTCATTTCACTCATGCCCCCAGCCCTGGTAACCACTATTTTACTCTCTGCTTCTGTGAATTTGATTTTTTGAGTGGAATAGTAACAGCTAACACTTAATACATGCCAGACACTGTATTAAATGCTTTAAGTGCATTAATTAATTTAATCTTCATCAAAATCTTATGAGGAGGTGCTATTATTATTCCTATTTTACAGAAGAGGAAACTAAGACATAAGAGAGATTTAGAAATTTGTTTGAAAGGATGTTACTACTAAAGGACAGATTTGAATTTGATTTCGATTTTGAATGCATTCAATGTGGATTCAGACTGTGTGCTCCCAGACTTTGAACTTTCTTCTCAGGTTAGACATTTAAAAGACAGTCCATAAAATGTAGAGATAAATTACATAGTTTATATAAATACTGCAGGTACCTTGATGTGTTCAATAGAAAATATATTACTTTTCCTTCATATATTGAGAATTGCTTACTTCTGTTTGTACTGTAAAAGTAGTTGGTTATCTCAGTAGGAAAATGACCAGTGGAGTTTCAAAGACTAAAATGAATTGTGTCCACTCTTCCACTGCAGGAGTTAAGGGTCTCTTTGTAAACTACCACATCTTGGCTCTAACATTTAGTTTTAACGGCTTGTTACAGCTGTCAGTTTTTTATCATCAGGCTGTAGGTCTGTAGAGTGTCATTACAATGTAGCAGTAAGCAGCCAAGTCTGCAGTCTTTATAGGCATTGCTTCCTCCATACTTTTCAAACACATGAATCATTGCACCTGAAAGAATGTTCCCCCTTCAACAAGATTTTCCATTTCACTTCTCCTGAAATCTTTAGCAATCGCACATGATGTGCATGGGCCTATCATTGCCCCACATGCCACTCAGGACTGTGTCCTCTTTGCCTCCTGTTGAGTGGTGAGGAAGCCAAACCTAGAACCCCATTCTACTGTTGATTTTCTCAGACCACTCCTGCCACCACGTGTGCTAGCTTGGTCCTTGCAGAAGCAGAGCCAAGACGGGATTAGATATGCAAGAATTTTATCGAGGACAACACCTGCAAGAGAAAATGGAGAGAGTCATCCGACTGCAATGCAGATTTGATCCACATGGAAGACAGAGGGAAGAAAGGTAGGTCAGGTAGGAAAAGTCTTAGGCCGGGGTGCAGTTGCAAGAAAGTTTCAGCAAAACTGATGGGGAGAAGAAAGAAGTCACTTGTCAAGCCAAAGGTGTCTGGCACAGGAGCTCTGCATGTTGCAGGAATGGTTCTACCTTAGTGTCCCTGCTCCACACAGGTGTTTGCTGAGAGTGGCCTTGGCGTCAATGTGGTGGTAGATTCAGAACACAGAAGCTGGAACCATCTGACAATTACGCACCTTAAAATCAGAGATCTTAAAGGGTTATATTCAGTAATAAGGAGTTTCCTGAACCACTGAACTTTTACTGCTAAAACCAGGAGAGTCTTGGGCAAACTGGAATGTTGTTCATCCGAGCTGTGACATTATCATTACCATCATCATCATCAAATAAAACCCTAAATTCTTAGTAATAAAAGCCACCTTCTCATAACTAATAAACTAGGTATTTTACACATGTCAGCTTCCAAATCTGATTTTGGACTCTTCGCTACTATTTGCCTCATGCTTCAATGAATGGCATGTTTTCTTGTGCCACATTCTCAGAATTTCTTTCAAGTCTAGTCTCCCAAATGAATATGACCTTTCTTTTCTTCTGGATTCTCATTATGATTCCTGCATATTTTCTTTAGAGTACTTTCTAATTTAGAGATATTCATTCACATTTCTTTATTAACTTTTTGAATTTCACTTTTCTAGAGAGCAGGATTCAAGTCTGATTTATATTTGTATCTCTGTAATGATTAGAAAGGTCCCTTCACAGTAGTGAGTACTGAATAAGAGTTTGTTTTCAATTTATGTGCCCCTTTGGATGGTCACAGAACTTTCTACCAGGTATTATGGTTTATCATCCTATGAGTTTTCTTCTGTGTTGTAATTCACTTAAAGTTAGGCAAATATATTTCCAGGGCCCTGCATGCCAAAGGCACATCTGTTATTTCAAGATGAAGCCAGACTATCCACTTAAAATTTATCATAGGTAATTTTTAAAGCAAATATTTGTATTTTGATTCTTTTGTTTTGGGGTATAATTTACCTATAGTAGAATGTTCAGATACTGAGTTTGCCTTTTATTCAGTTTTGATGAATAAAATAACAAGAGAAATAACAAGTTTCCATCGCTTCAGAAAGTTCCCTCTTACTCCTACCCACGCAACGCTTTTCCTCAAAAGCAATCACCAATCTGATTTTTATCACCACTGGTTAGTTTTTCTATTCTAGAATTTTATATAAATGGAGTCACGTGATATATATTCTTTTGTGTCTGGTTTCTTACATTTCACATAATATGTTTGACATCCAACACGTTTTTGCATGTGTTAGTAGTGTGCTCCTTTGTATTGTTGAATAATATACCAGTTTGTTATGTGTCTATAACAGTTTGTTTATCCATTCCCCCATTGATAGAGGCCTGTTGTTTTTTCCTAGTCTTTGGCTTTGGTGAATAATACTTTAGACTTTGTTGTACACAACTTTTTGTGGACATAGTCTTCTTTATTTAGCTTTATGATCTAATCATCAAATTTCATACAAGTTGAGCATTTAAACATCTCTGGAGCAGCAAACAACAGGAATAAAATAAGACATGTAATGTAGGATTTATATGATAACATTCTCCTTTACGTGTGTCTTGAACAAAGTGCTATTCATGTCATGCATTGACTTCATTTAAGTTCGAGGGAAGATGGCAGGTCTGCTCAGTCACTTATTAGATTTCCTCAAGCACTAGAGTTCCCTTTAGAGTTTCCTCTTGTGGACTCCCATCCAATTATCTACTAGTCTGTCACTGTTTTTCTTTTAAGATCTAAGAGACTTATAGCTCAAGGTAATATAGCAGAAGGAAGGACACACACACACACACACATATGCATACAGACAGAAAGAAAATTGTTATATCTCTACTTTGATAATTGAAAATATTTCAAGTTAGCTACTTCAGAACAAGTCTTTGTCCTTGATCTACCCTTCTTAAGATGTTCTATCACAAATTTTCTAAAAGTATTTCATTTGTATTCTCACTGAATCAAAATTTCTTAAGAAGGCTTGTTTTTCTTTATCTCTCTGAGATATACTGCATTTTAAAAAAAAGCCTCTGAGCCTTTTTAAAAAATTAAATTATACTTTTCTTCATTTCCCTGGTAATGACAGCCAATATGGGGATCTTTTAAAATTTTTCCATTTTATCCTAGTTAGCTTTCTAACCTAATATAATCTTTAACCTCTCATCAGCATGAGCATGGTCTAATTGAGGTGAAAACCATCCCTTGCCTGAACTGCTTCAACACTCCTTATATTTTTAGTAACCTTATTCCTGATTCTGCTGAGACCAAGAATATGATTAAATTTAATATATACCCTCCATAGCCTAGCTCATATGAATACTTTCTTTCCTTCAAGTTTTTCTTTTTTCCTTTTTTTTTTTTTTTTAGCCTATTTCTCCTCTCCTAAAATGGAAACATTGTGGTTAATATAGTACAGTTCAGGTAAAATATTTGTTGAAATTGTTGGAGTTTTTTAGTTTCCTCCATGGACAGGATATTGAGAATATCCAAGTAAATAATATCAAAGGTTAGACAGAAAACTTTTACATGTTTTATTATCAGAAAACCTTCTGAATCTGATTAGAAATGATAATTAAAATGAAGCTTCTTTTCAATCTGGCAGAGCACTTTTTAAACTTTTTACCATTGAAAATTTCAAACATCAAAAAAAAGGAAGGAGGAGAATAAAGAAACCCCAATGTGTCCATCACGAATTTCAGTTCAGGACCAATTTGTTTCATCTAAATCGAACAAATCCCAGACATCATATAATTTCATTATTAAGTTACGCTAAACAGTATGGGATAAATACCATATTCTTTTATGTATGGCTTGTCAAAAATTTTTGTAATTTTAAATATTCAGAATTTCAAAATTTTTTTGCTTTGATTCTTGAGCTTAAACTCTATGGAATCACATTTTGTTCATTTAACTTATATTTGATCAGTTTATAATAAATTTAGTTATATAATAAATATAAGAAATTGTCAATCCAAGATAAATGAGAACCAGTCTCCGTCTAGTGGAAAGGCAGATGCATAACAAGTGAGCTTTGTAATCTCCGTGTTAAGTATGCCTATAAAGAGAAGCACAGATTATTATGAGAGCAACAAGGAAGATAACACCTAGACTGAGATGATCAAGAAGGTTCCTTGGAAGAGAAAGTACTTGAGTCTTAATGTCTCAGTAATAGTTTCCTATGTAAAGAGGTGCAGAAGAAATGACATGAGGAAAGAGATAGAGGTGAGAAATGATACGATGTGTGTGCGTACAGGGAGTGGGGGCAGCCACAAACGGGGTGGTGCTACTAGAGTCAAGACAGATGCAGGAAGGTATGTGAGATGAAATCGGAAAAGTACCGATGGTCTAAAGCAGTCTGTTCCAAGAGGGGAGCAAGACACACACTCTGGGAACTGAATAAAGTAGTCAAATATGGAGAAGAAAATATCATAAATATTTTTAATTTTATACTGTATATTTCAAAAATTTATATTTTTGTGCATGTTTCATAAATATGAATATGTATAATGTAATAAAAATAGATATTGAGGGTGAATGTTCACTTTATTTTAGCCATCAAAAAAGTTTGGATGCTGATATTCTTGATTGTAGATAGCCTTACATGACTTACCAGAGAACCTGGACTTCATCCCAGGGTCAAGAGTAACCTAGAGGACGGGAAGAATGTTAAGCAAAAAATCTGATTTGCATTTTAGCTATCTTACCCTGATAGTTGTGAAAATGGGTTTAAGAAGAATAAAATTATAGGAAGGGAAACCACTTAGGAGGCTGTGCAAGCATTCAAAACAGAGACGGTAGGGGTCCTGAAGGAAGCTAGTGGGATGATTGATTGGATATGGTGGTTAGGTGAGGAAGGACGCAGAAGGAGTCAAGAATAAGCCTCAGATCTTTAGTTCGGGTAGACAGGAATATGTTCCTCCTATCAACTAAGAAAAAGCACAGGTAAATGAGCAGATTTAGGGCACCTCTGCAGATTCAACTTCTGATATGTTGAATTTGAACTTTTTCATGACAAAAATGCAGTCATGTTTGATCATTCATTCATTTAGCTGTTGTGTATATACACTCCAAAACATTGCACTGGCTTTTGAGTAACTGACTATGGAGAGAATATGGAGCCTTCCATGAAGGTACTCCGAATATATGTGGAGGAAAAACTGCAACTTACTATGAAATGATAGGTAATGTATATGGCTACAGATATTTATCAGATTGTGACTGGGATGATTGAAAAAGGCTACTTGGTCATTTTTTATCTCCTATAATACATACAGCCCTTCATGAAAAGTATTGATTTGCATTTTTAAAAATTTTTAGCAGGAATATATTAAAAAAAAGAATCTTTTTTTTTTCCTGAAAGCCCAAGCAGAGCACATTTATATACTGTGTTTATTATCATGCTAGTTGAGGTTTTATAATGATAAAGTAAAATTAGAAAATACCCATTTACCAGATTCTTTTATGTGTCACCTCTGAATTAATGACATGCATAAACGTTTGAAATGGTCACTGAAAGCATGAATTTTTATTGATTCTTTAACAGTGTTAATATTAACTTTTTCTTATGTTAAAAAAAAATTCAGACTGCCCTTATGTAATAAGCAGGGACAAATTTCAAGTAATATTTAGAGAAAATTTTCAGTGATGATAGTAAACTTAAATCTTCTGAAAGTATGGGATGCTACTGTCCATCCAAATCAACGTTACCTTTTAATCTATAATTTTTATATACTTTGACATATATGGCAATGTCAAATTGTTTATTTTCAAGAAATTTTCTGTGTCTTAATTTAGTTCCTTGGATAAAATTAATAAAAATTAGATTTTTCTTCTTTTACAAAGGAAATACCAATATATTTTCTCTTTAGTTTTAAGTTTGTAAATAGGATATTATGTAAGCCAACACCAAATTAAAACATCAAAGAGATATAAAATTACCAACTTTATTAGTATGTATATCTCCATTTTATTATAGAATATATTTTGTATTTTTAAATTTAAAATAGTTGATACTTTATTATAGTTATTATGAGCTAGATATTAAGTGCTTTAACAAAGATGGATTTATTTAACCCTAACAACAATTCTATTATTCCCATTGCACATACTGGGAAACTGAAAAGAAACTTTGGTAACTTGCCCATGTCGTAGAGCCATTAAGTAGCAGAGCCACAATTTCTAACTTAAGAAATCAGAACTCGGTGTCCATATTTTTATTAAGTAAACTTCTTAAGTAGCTTTTTTTCACCAGGGTGATGATGAAAAAAAAATCCAAACATATTTGACGGGAAAGCCTCTATTTTTAAGGTATATATTTCATCATTGTCCGATTTACTAATTTAAGGCATAACATAGAAACCAAGCAGTTGAGAAACAAGATTTCTGCCTTTTCCCTGTTTAAAAATAAAAGTGAAATGGAATGGTGGTGTTTTCTGAACGAGGTTGATGGTCCCCCGGAGGTATATCTATGCAAAATGCTTCCTAAATTTTACAGCTTACCTGTGGAAGGCTAAAACAGAATAAATTAAAACAATTTCTCCTTGGAGCTATTATCAGTTTTCTTCTAATCTGAAGAAGATGAGAAGGTGACAATACATTTTAGTTCTCATATACTACCTAAAAGTCAAAATTAGCCACAAAAGGGCTGTGAGAACTAACTTAATACATATGAAAAATAGCACAGTACAATTGCTTTGAAGAGTAAAAACAGTGAATACTCAAGAAAATAAAGATTCTTTTTGTTACCCTTAGAGAAAACAGTTCAAGATTTGAAAATGGAATTGCTTTTATAAGTATATTTAATACAAATTCCATTCAGGACACAGAGCCAGACAAGCATACATTTCTTATTTGGTAAAATAGTAATTTAAAAGAGAATGTACATATTATCTAAGGTTTCATAGCATTGTACCTTAAGGGGATTAAGATATCTAAAAGTTTGAAGTCAGTAGATTTGATTTTATTTATTCACGAGGTTGGAGTCCTTAGTGATTTGTTGCTGTAAAATTTGCCCATTAGTGTTTGTATTGATTTGCCTTCCTTACATTGAAAAAAACAAATGTAATTTGTTAGCACTTTATTATTGAATCCCTTTTAATATGGAATATAGAGAACTGGGGTCTTTATTAACCTGCCAAGTGTTTGAAGAAATGCTTTCAAAAATTGGAAAGAATAGGAAGTTCAACTTAAGTTGTATCTGTACCAGGCATATGGTGGTCTGAATTGGCTGTCATAGTTTATGCTCATTCCTCTGGCTAGAATGATCTTGTCCCTTCCTCCTATTCTGAAAATGACCACATTTAGTAAATTGGTTCTTTATCTGAACTAGATTTTGGTGAATTACATTGCACATCTCTTCTAATCAAAATCAAAATGCTACCCACTCTTCAAGAATCAGTGAAAGCTTCACTTGATCCATGAAGTCTTCTCTGCTGACATTTATTGACCTTGCTTTCCTCTCAATTGCCATAACTTTCATAGTCTGCTCCATAGGTTTAAATTAGCATGTCATGGTTTAACAGAGTGCCAAAAATGGGTGATATATGTACAGAGACATTGATCGTCAGGGTAGTAAGGCATGGCCTGGATTGGTCTAAGATCAGGCCTGTTCCTCTAGTCACAAGAAGCCATCTATAAGAAATTATTGTGCCATAAAAATATTTTAATTTTCTATGTATTACATTGTGGAAGTGGTTGAAAAGTGGCAGCTGTATCGGTAGTACTAAACCTTTCTTTTTGGTTGCACAACCTACTAGTTAAACAAAAACTACTAGTTAAACGTATATTTCACTTAAAATAAGTTTATCATTTTATTAAGTTATTTACTAATAAAGTATGCATTTTTATTTACTTATAAAGTATGCATTTTATTAAGTTATTTACTTATAAAGCATGCATTTTATTACATTTTAAAATACATACACAGAAGGCAATTTTCAAAGGATGAGCAGCACAAAAGTAGAAGCCAAAGTTTTAATGTTTTCTTACATTGTGTTGGATTTCCTTGATTATCCTAGCCAATCTCTAAAGTATGTGTACCCGACCTTGAAGTCATTTGTGTGAAATTTATGATTTGATATGTTAAAAAAGTATAATCTTGTTCTAAAATTATTTTATATAGTCCAAATATGAGGAAAATACAGTAAGATGAACAATTATGATGTGAAGAAATAAGCACTAAGAGAAAAATTAGGGAATGAAACAATTAACATGAACCTAGAGATAAAATGTGTGTTTTATAATTCTAAATTTTTATTAGATTCTGGTAATAAATTTAATTTTTGTATTTCTAATAACTAGTGCAAAGAGGAAAGTATGATCAACTTCAGGGCTCACAATGTCTGTATAATGTAAGGAAAAAGCCCAGCAAAGACTTCATATCTGTGACATGGAACACATATGTGTTTCATTAAAAGCCAGCTTATTGAGAGTGCAAGAGGATCAAAACAAGGAATCTCCCTATGAGCTGCTTTGTGGTTTGGCTTGATTCAGACATAGATGGAAGAACAGTGTGATTTCTAATCAATCTGGGGCCAATGAGATATCAGAATCTATGGATGTAGTTAAAAGATATATTTTTTGCAAGTTAAAGGCTTCTCCCAATTAGAGAAGAAAATAGCCCGAAATCTGGTATTCTATGGTAGGATACCTGTCAACCTCTTCTCTCCCTAAAAATTCATCTAATAAAGGAGACACTAATAGTAATTGGATTATAATGGGGAAAGAAATATGTAGCATTTTATAATTCAAGTCTCCTTCACAAGATCATGGTCCGTGTTAAATAAAGGTGGTTTTCTTCTTATCTGTATCTTTGATGAATTAACTAGTAATTCTCTATCTGCACACTACTCCACACTAAATATTTTAAATCTCTGATTTGTGGCTGCATATTTTCTTTTTAAATTTTCCAGGCAATTCTAACGGACAATCATTGGAGAACTACTGAATTTAAACTATACAAAGGCAGGCTGGTTGCTGAGGTTGAGGGCAGTGGCTGGAAAGAGTAATTCTTTGAAGAATGGTTAATCAGGAAAGGGAGGGAATGACAAGTTGAAATGAGAGGAGAACAGGAGAGAGGATCCAGAGATCTAGTGTGAGGTTGGGGCATAATATGAAGCTGCCACCATCCTACAGTGGTGGGTGTGGCCAGAGCACCTTTTAGAATAAAGACATATAATTTTAAGTTTGAAGTTTTTATGTTATTGTAATAAATCTCCTCATCTCAGGCTTCCAGAAATTCTATTTCACTGTTTGTATATCATGTTTGTATGAATCGTTCTACATGTCAGTGTGGATGGGAGAAGGAGAAGTAGATTAAGGAAAAGGGCTAGGCCTGGTATTCGGGTTGGAATGGCACAGAACAGGAACAAACTATTGCCTTGAGAAGCATGGTGATTGAAAAATGTAGTACTGTGGCCAGGCATGGTGGCTGACACCTGTAATCCTAGCACTTTGGGAGGCCAAGGCAGGAGGATGACTTGAACCCAGGAGTTTGAGACCAGCCTGAGCCGGAGTGAGACCCCATCTCTACAAAAAAAAAAAATAGAAAAAATAGCCGGGTGTAGTGGCACATGCCTGTAGTCCCAGCTACTCAGGAGACTGAGGCAGGAGGATCACTTGAGCCCAGGAGCTGGAAGTTGCAGTGAGCTATGATGATGCCGCTGCACTCTAGCCTTGGCAACAGAGCAAGTCTTTATCTCAAAAAAAATTTAAAAAAAAGAAAAAAAAACAGAAAAGAAAGCAAGAAAAATGTAGGACTGATATGAGAAAGTCTTCTCTTTCCAAAAATATATTAAAAAGCCAGAAGATGGGGGTTTGGCCTATAGTGAACTGTCATATTTGTCAAAATTTTAGAATGAAAAACAGGTTAGAAACCATTATATTAGATAAGCAAGAGCTAGAGGAATTAATGAATTGCAAGGCTTTAAAGCAGTATTTGTAAATGTGGCAACAATTATATATCTGGGTCCATCTGTTAAGGTCATTGCTGATAAATGACAACAAAAAATATATATAATGCTTATATTTTTGACCTCAAAAGGTTGGAAAGATATCTGCAACCAGATCATCTGAAAGTGGTAATAAATAATTAAAATCTAAGTAAAAATTGGTGGTTGGTGGTTGGTGGGGTCAGGGATGTTATTTTTTCTGATCACAATAAACAAAATTAAAGTGCAGGTTATGTATAATCGTTAGTACCATGAGTTTATATTGACTCCACACTGCCATAAGTTTTTTTTTCCCTATATAAAAAC
This sequence comes from Avahi laniger, assembly GCA_963575035.1. Taxonomy (NCBI): domain Eukaryota; kingdom Metazoa; phylum Chordata; class Mammalia; order Primates; family Indriidae; genus Avahi; species Avahi laniger. Next base: position 84,795 of record CAUYSK010001218.1, on the reverse strand, counting down.
AAAAGTCAAAGACACAACAAGAAAAACAACAACATTCTAACAGCTTTCTCTAATAAGGTAATAAAGAGGACATTAACTGACAATAGTATAATAGAGAGAGATAAAAGATTCTGTAGAACACAAGCCTGAAGTTTAAAAACAAATCGAAACACAGAATTTCTCATAAGTTAGCATATAATTTTGGGACTGAGCATAATTGTCTTTATTTATAAAATATGGGATAGAGTATAATGGATCCAATAGGATGGAAACAAAGAAATTGGGTAGATGAGTTAAGCTAAAAAAACTTGTAAATTTTAGTGCTCACAGATTGGAGCTGTCCTTAAGTAATTGTTTGAGTTGTGCATCGAACTTGAATTTCTTAATGAGTTATATAAAAGCTCTAAGAAATTACTACCCAAACTTATTATTAAAGATGACTGTTGTCTATAAAATTTGAAAAATTTCCTTACTTACTAAACCTAGGGAAAGTAAGTCTCCTAGATGTCAACCAGATTCTTCACTCAGTAACCTCATTCGCCAAATTATTAACTTAGGAACTATGTACGATCATCTCTCCTCATTACCAGTTCCAACGACCAAACTCAGATCCTTCCAGGGCATTTGTTTATGCCAGAAGTTTTTGTCGTTGTTGTTTTGTTTTTGTTTTTAAAGGTAAAGGAGATTTGTAGTAATATTTCTCTTTAATAAATTCTGGGATAACTTTTGATATTTGTAGCCTTATCAGATATGTCAATAAATTTTTTGCTATTCAATAGTTCTTCTCAAATTAGGTGCTAGATACAAAGTACAGCCACTTTAAAACTTAGGACAGATAAAACTGGTTTTAAATTATCAGCTATATATCAATAAGACATATTAGAAGAATCTCCTCCCTCAAGCATCGGTTGCATAATTTAAAAAATTATGAGCTTCTCAGTTTGTCTGACTTTTCTCATATCTCTGATATTCCCTGTTAACTCATGTTAGAATATGGGTGTGGGTATGGCTATGCCAATGATAAAAATGGATAAATATGAATCATTGATTTCTCCCTTCCTTCCTCTTCCCTCCCTCCTGTCCTTCCTCTTTCCTTCTTCATCCTTCTCTCCCTTCTTTCCTTCCTTTCCTTTTTTCACTTTCCTTTATAATTTCTTTTAATCTAATACTCAATAATTCTCAAACTCCTTCCATCTTCACAACATCTGCCTTATCCACATAGCACTTGCCATTATTTGAAGAATAAAAATAAGAGGAGCCAAGAATATATACAGTATTTTTATGTTCCTAGCATTAAGGTTGGATATAATTACTTTTACCAAAATTGTGGTTGTATGTTATGTTTATTCTTCCTCCCAGAATGTCATGTCAACCGAACCAAAAGACTAAAGCTTGACAATGTGTAGTGCTCTAAGAAATAGATCTTTTATACTTATATTACAATATTTATAAAAGATCCATAAGAAAAGCTAGTGACTTGGGATTTTTATCTCTCAAACCCTCTCAGAACTGTTGAAGAAAAAAAGTCCTGGTCACTGGGGAGAAAGCTCAAATAATGATCATCCCTTTACTGTTTAATTATAGCACATTCTAAAGTCATTGTTTAGTTGAAGCCAGTCATTTGCCTGTTCTGGCAAGGTAAACACTATCAGCCAGATAAGGATAAGCATGTCTAACCTAATTCCTAAAAATAAGAGAATATTCAGAATTTATGACCTGTTAAACTATACTCAGAGGTCCTCAAGGTTGAATTAGCAAGATATGAAGGAGACAGTATTGCTTAACAACAGCTGAAGAAACTCTAGATTCAAGAGGCTTAGTTAGGAGACCATTGTTTGAGATAATCAATTAATACATTAAATAAGCCCTACATACTAGGCTATTTATCGTATTACTCATCAATTCTACCTCTGGGGATGTATCCAACAGAAGTGACAGTGTATGTCCACTCTAAGACATAGATAAGAATGTTCATAGCATTATTCATAATAGCCAGAGATTGAATATAAGCCAAATGTTCAAAATGAGTAAATAATCTGTAGTATTTTCACGCTGTGGAAAGGCAAAGTACAAGCATCAGAAAGGATGAATGTAACAGTCATAATGTCGAATGAAAGAAATCAGGCTGAAGAGTTCATACTGCATTTTATTATTTACTAAAAATTTAAACAAACTAATCTATGGTGGTAAAAATCACAATAGTGTTGGCCCACAAGGGAAGAGGAGAGCTATTAACTCAGAGGAGACCCAAAGGAGCCCTCTGGGATATTGGCAATGATGTACATCTTGACCTGGGTGGTGGTTACTGCATATGTTCTGTATGCAAAAGTTCATTGTACACTTAATATTTGTGCACTTAAATATGTATAAATTATTAAGGTATAATAAAGAAACGAAACAGTTTTCCTTAGAGGAAAGTCTCCAGTGGTATATCAGAAGTACTTCTTTGGGCAGGTGTGGTGACTCATGCCTGCAATCCTGGCACTTTGGGAGGCTGAGGCAGGAAGATCGCTTGAGCCCAGGAGTTCAAGATCAACCTGGGCAACATATTGAGACCCCATCTCTGCCAAAAATTTAGAAATTAGTAGGGTGTGGTGGCATGCCTATAGTCCCAGCTTTAATACTTGGGAGGCTGAGGTGGAAAGGGTTGAACCTAGGAGTTCAAGGTTGCTGTGAGCTATGATCAGACCATTGCACTCTAGCCTGGGCAACAGAGGGAGATCTTGTCTCAAAAAAAAAAAAAAAAAAAAGATACGTCTTTGGTAAAATGCAGCACATTTATCATTAACTTGAATAAAAATATAGAAAATCTACTTATAAAATTTGTGGATATCACAGAAAGTTTCATTAGGTAACATATGATTTTTTAAAATGCCAACAGGTATGGTCCATGATCAAATTTAACAAGCTGTTATTTAATAGGATAAGTGTAAAGTTTTGCAGTTTAAAAAGAACTGTGACTTAATAGCCACTAGTAGCATGTTCTGGGAAGAATTATATACTTTATCCTTTTTTAGCTCTGGACAACAGAGCGGGTTAAAATGAGCAAAAATTACAGGGAAAAGGGAAGATTTTTATAACAGCTAAAATTTGACTGTATATTAAGATACTGTATTCTCTTTATGTGCAAGTGAAAATTAAAATCTTAACATTAGAAGATCAGAGCTGGAAGGGATCTTAAAGTTTACCTAAGCTCTATCCTCTGTTAGTTTAGACACACACACACAGTTTATACATGTAATATTTATATTTTTATTCATATTTATATATGAGGAAAATGAGCCTATCAGGACAAAGTAACTGTGAAAGTTCCCTGGTAAACGGCAGAAATGATTCTAACTCAGCCCGGGACTCTTTTCTTTCTATTCTGCTGTCTTCCTAGTATGCTGGTGATTATTTTATTAGAAGAGAGCAGCATAATAAACTTACACATTATATTTTATCTGTTGTATTTTTATATATTTATGCTGTTTTCTGAAATAGTGTGTAAATTTAGGGCAGGAAATATAACATTGAATTTTCTAGAACTCCATGAATACATGGAGTAGAGCATGTTCACAACAGGTGGTCAGTAAGTGTTTGTTAATTAATCATAAAAAAATAGATGAGGGTGCAAGGACTTTAAGAGATTCTCATTTCCTTTTTTTTTTTTTTCATTTTCAGACAGGACCCTGCATAATCTACCCTCTAAATACCCAGAAAAAACTCTTTTTCTCAACTCAAAAAGTTTAACTTTTTCCCCTTGTTTTACAGATAAATAGAATGATGATAATATATGGTTTTCCCTTTAATTCTGACTTTAATTAGAAGGCACAGTAGCTGGCCACTCAATTCTGTATGGTAATCCTTAAAAATGATTATAAAGAATCTTATTTGTCTTATTACTGTATCTGTGGACAGATGATTATAATTGTTATTACCTTAAATTACAAATTCTATTTTCCTATCCTGTAATTATATTATACATTACCAAATTACCATATGTCTTAAGATATTTTATTTTTATTTTTACTCTGGAACATAAACTCCATGACTGCAGGGACAGTGTCTACCATGTTCACTACCATATTTTTATGCCTACAATAATTCTTAGTATACGTTAAGTATTCTAAAAGCATTTACTGAATGAAGGTAATTAAAATTTTAAAATACCATATGTGAAATAAGTGTGAGGACAAAATTATGACAGTCTTCTCTTTTCTTTCTATCCTTACGTCTATCTCCCTTTTATCTCTTTACAGTTTGTTGTAAAATTTTACCATCTTTCAATTTGATTATTTTCCTAACTAAACCTTCTTTACCTAATTCACATTTGTGCTGCAGATATTCCCAGATATTAGAAAACATATTCTCATATCTTAGCAAACATTCCATTTAGCATGTGTTTGTGTAGGTATGTTGTGGCCCGGATTGCAGAACGGGGGATGGACACAGAAAGAAACACACACAGACACACACACAAGACGTACAAGACTGCAGTGAAAAAAATTTCACCAGTCGCTTTATTATATACTTTTTCTATGTCCGGCAGTTACTTCCTGGTACGTGACTACCTTGGGCGCCTTGAGGAAAACTCATTTTCATTTCTTCCAGATGATTGCTTAAGGGAAGCGGAGGTATGCATCCAACTTCTTATCTATTTCTTTATCCCATTACCGTATGCAGGACAATGAGACATATGTAGGACAATGAGATGCCTTGGCTTGTTTGCAAGACCTCAGGCGCTTGGTTATCTATCATAAAGCTATCTGTCATGAGAAATAGTTCTGTTTGTTCAATAGGCCATGTGTGGACCTATTGTCCTCTGGCCCCAAGGAGAGCACACCCAGTTTTCACTGACTCTGGGCTTAAGCCAATTTTGCCCAGGGATGGTCCCTACACCTCCCCCAACCTCCCTCCCCAGCTCCTGGCACCCACTGGCATTAATTCTTAACCCTCGACTACCCAGGATGGACTTGGAAAGCGTAAGTTAGATGCTCCCTGGGCCTGTTTCCTTTCATCAAGAATGACCCTGTTTAGTGCTGTTCATGGTTGGGTCTTGAGAGCGTTTGCCAACAATGAGGCCATGGGCTCCTTGAAGGGAGGACGTGACCCTTTCTTCTCTTTTGTTTGGGTGGTTTTTGGTGCCCTTAGACCTTGGCTAGCAGTGGCTGGGCATAGATCACATGCTCGTGGCACAGTTATTAAATTGGTTCCAGCTCCCTCAGCAGGTAGGAGAAGACGGTGTGCGGAGAAGGAGATGGGGACTCCCCCAGGTCGGTGCAGGGCTGGAGGCTGACCCCAGGCTCCCGCTCGTCTCTGCCACATGCCGTGATACTGGACAAGGCCAGTGAGGCGTGGAACGTGTGGACTGGGACAGCCTCTGCCCCACCAGCCACCACACACGCGCTGGTGCTTACTCGGGCCTCCCTGGGGGTCTCAGACTACTCTTCCTCCCCAATCCTCCACCACCCAGTCGCCAGTGAGTTCCTCTGGATCCAGACCTTAGGGGCCTGCTCTCCTTACGTGACACCACCCCAGTAAGCCCATCCCCACCCCTTCCTGGTTCTGTTACACATCAGACACTGACCCAGGTGGGCACAAAAGGATCCCCAAAATGAGAACAAGTAGAAGCTATTTATTCAGAAGTTGCTATAACAAGGGAGTTGGCCACCATCACCTGTGTTTGGCAGAGACTCAAAGGCAGGCAGGGGAGTGGAGAGCTTCAAGGAGGAAAAGGGAAGGCTCTGGGTGTGTCCCGATGAGGATGCTGGCCTGGGGGAGCTGGAGGCGCTGACCAAAAGCACGTGTCCCGTGGGATTGGGTGGGGGACATAGTTGGCCTTGTCTGGTTCCTGAGTCAGAAGCAGGGACAAAAATTAGGGAAACTGTCAGTAACTAATCCAGTTCTGGCCATTTTGGGGCTGGCTGTTGCAGGTTGTGGGTCAGAATTCTATTTCCATGAGTGGTCCGGCCATTGGTCATTTGCATACTCCGTCTAATGGCTCACTAATGCAGAGGTCCACCCCACCTGGCCCACCTGAGCTTCAGACGGGTCTCTATTGCCTCGTGTTGGCTCCCCTGGGATGCCCCCCGGTGCCTTACAGTCAGCAGCTTCTGCCATCTTTCCTGACCTGAATGCTTGTGTCCCCCCAAAACTCATGTGTTAAAATCCTCATCCCCAAGATGGTGGTATTAGGAGGCCTTGGGAAGGTCATTAGGTCATTAGGATGCAGCCCTTATGAACACTATTAGTCCCCTTTTAAAAGAGGCCCCGTGTCTTTTGCCCATTTAAAAAATTGGATTATCTGGATTTTTGCTATCGAAGTTGTTTGAGTTCATTATGTATTCTGTATGTTAACACCTTGTCAGATGCACAGTTTGCAAATACTTTCTCATATTCTGCAGGTTTTTTCATTACTTTATTGATTATTTTCTTTGCTGTGCAGAAGATTTTTAGTTTGATGCCATCCCATTTGTCTATTTTTGCTTTTGTTGCCTGTGCTTTTGAGATCTGATTGAAAAATATCCCTGCCCAGACCAATGTCATGGAGATTTTCCCCAATGTTTTCTTCTAGTAGTTTCATAGTTTCAGGTCTGAAATTTAAGCCTTTAAATCCATTTAGTGTTGGAGTTTGTACATGCTGAGAGAGAGAATGGTCTAGAAGACATACAGATGGCCAACGGATACATGAAAAAATTCTCAACATTACTAATCATCAGAGGAATGCTAATCAAAATCCAAACCAGATATCACCTCACCCCAGTTAGAATGACTATTATCAAAAAGACAAAAAAAAAAATCACAAATGCTGGTGAGGATACGGAGAAAAGGGAACGCTTTTACACTGTTGGTGGGAATGTAAATTAGTACAGCCATTATGGAAAATAGGATGGAGTTTCCTCAAAAGACTTAATCAGAGCTACCACATGATCCAGCGATCCCATTATTGGGCATATGTCGAAGAGAACGCCTGTACATCCATGTTTATTACAGCGATCGTCACAACAGCCATGATACGGAATCAGCCTAAGCGCCCATCTAATGACAAATGGACAAAGAAAATGTCATGTATACACACACCCTACGGAATACCATTCAGCCACACAGCAGAGTGGAATCCTGTCACTGTGGCAACACGGATAAACCTGGAGGACATTATGCCCAGTGAAATAAGCCAGGCGTGGAAAGACAAACACGCACGAGCTCATGTGGAGTCTAAAAGAATCAATTTCCTAGAAGTAAAGAGTAGAACAGCCAGTACCAGAGGCTGGGGGTGGGGGTTGGGCAGGAGAGGTTGGTAACAGGGTGCAAGCAGTTATCGTGACACAAGAAGAATAATTTTCGGTGTTCTGTTACATGGTAGGGTGACTTCAGCAAGTAACAACGGATTGTATATTTCAAAAGAGACGATTTTGAAAGTTGTCATCACAAAGAAATGATACATGCTTAAAGCGAGAGCTGTGCAATTACCCAGATTTGATCATTATACTATGTACTCATGCATGGACACATCACATTGTACCCCATAAATATGTAAAGTTATGTGTCAATTATAAATAAAAAATTAATAAAACAAAAAGAGGCCGGAGAGCTCCCTGACCCCTTCCTCCAGGTGAGGACACGTAGGCGGCATCATCTGTGAGCCAGGAAGGGGGCCCTCCCCAGACACCGAGTCTGCTGCTGCCTTGATCTTGAACTTCCAGCCTCCAGAATGGTCAGAAATAAATGTCTGCTGTTTATAAGCCACTGGGGCCATGGCATCGGGTTTAGCAGTCCCCTTAGGGGACTAAGACACTTCTCCTCCCCCAGTGTCCACGGCTCAGTGAAGGCCCCCACCCATCCATTGTCCTGGACCAGACACTCTGCCCCCACCCATTCCCATTCTCCCCCCAGCCATTCAACACAGGCCCTGCTGGACCCTCCCCCAGATATCTCCTGCTCCCGCCCCTCTCTCCTTGCCCACTGCCACCGTCACCACCCCCAGCCTAACATGACTCTCGCCTGCCGGGTCTCCCCGCCCAGTCTGCGCCCTCAGTCTCGTCTCCCAGCTGCGGGTGGGAGAATCCCCAAGTGCAAACCGGCTGCTGACGTCCTGCCCTCCCTCCAGGCCCTTCGGCCCTGCACCGGCCGCTCTAGCTCAGGACCTTCACCCGTGAGGGCTGGAGGGTTGGGGCAGGAGGAGGGGTGCCCCGAGGTGCTGCTGCCCCCTGTTTTGATGTGGACGATGGGCCAATGTGGATGTTGTGGATGACAACGACTCTTGCTCCTCCTTCAAGTAGCAGCTTGGAAGGTCACTCTCTGGGAGGCCCCTACCCCATCGCTCTGCCCCCAGCCCCCTGCTCTGCCATCGTGACACCCACCTCGTGGTGACACCCGTCTCCTGTGTCACGCTGCAAGCTCCCAGTGCTCAGGTAGGTCCTGTTCACCACTGAAGCCCCAGCCCTGGCACGTGCAGCAATAGAGGAGCTCGGCAATTACCTGCTGAACACGTGGAGACTGGTTCCCCCTCTACACACTGCCAGGGTCACAGCCAGGATTGGGCGAGGGGCATTCAGCACATTGGGCAGCTCACGAGCCACTGGCGAGTATCGTGACCAAGACCCCCACGTCATGAGCAGCCTGCGCCCGGCGCGGGGAGGAGCCCACAGTCTGCAGAGCCGCAGCAGCTGCCACTGGTGTACGGATGGAGCGTGCCCGGAGTCGAGCCAGGGCCAGCTGTTTGGGGTAGGCACTGGCACCAGATTGGGAGCCTGGAGAGGGCTCCAGCCCTGGCCGTGCGGGTCGTGACCGTGAGGAGGCAGGTTAGCTCTCGGCTGAGGGCGGCGTCTGTCCTACAGCGGGGGAAAAGAGGGCCAGACAAGTGCGGCACAAAAAAATTCTGCTGAGTGCAGTGTCAGGTGACATTATTCCCCTGCAAGTGTAGATGCCGTTATTGTCGTGTTTCAGATTTTTGCAGTCAGGTAAAATTCACATAACGACAATTGACCATTTGCACACTGAAGTGTGCAGTTCAGTGGCGTTTGGTACATTCAGTGTTGTGCAGCCGTCACTTCTGTCTAGTTCCCAAACATTTTCACCACCCTGCACCATTAGCGGCCACTCCGCATGCCCCTCCCCCAGTCTCTGGCAACCGCTCAGCCAGCGCCTGTCTCTAGGTGTGTCCCTGTTCTGGGCGTTTCATGCAAACAGACTCACGCCACACGTGGCCGTCTGTGCCTGGATTCTTTCACTCAGCACAACGGTTTCAAGGTTCATCCGAGTCGTAGCATGAGCCAGAACGTCGTTCCTCTCATGCCCGGGTGGTACGATGGGTGGCAACCTGCTGTCCGTTCACCACTGGCAGCCATAGGCATCGAGGCTGCTTCGCCCTGGCGTGTGCGCAGCGTCGCAGGTGCTACTTTGACAGTATGATGTCAAGACTACGATGAAGGTGCAGCAAGCTCCCTCGGAGGCCCAACGGCCTCTGGGTGCTGGGGGCGGGGGAGGAAGCGGGATGTCCTGGGGCCCTGTCCCCCTTGCTGTGGCCAGGGTATCTTTCTGCATCAGATGACATTTAAATACAGGGTCACCCTGCCTCAGAAGGATGCTCGAGACCCCTGACTTCTCCGCTATCTCTTCTCCTAGCCAAGGAAGCCGACGCCGTGGGTCAACAGCTTTCCCAGGGCCGCCCGCTCCTTTGGTGGCCAGGCCAGGCGGACTCGGCACCGGCCGATCTCTAACTCGATGCGCACACTGCGCTGGGCGTGTCCGCACATGGTCCACGGAACCGCTCTGCGACGGAGCTGCTCTGCAGTCTGCCCCCAGCCCACGGCGAGGGGAGCGAGGGTGGTTTATCACCAGCGTCTCTTTCCTGGGCTAGTCCAGAAATAATTATTAATAAGATGCATTTTCTGGGGATGCGGATAAGAAATCGAATCCCTGTAATAACTACGAGCATCCGTCTATCATCCCCACGCCTTCACTGGTGATCGCGATCTTTTGTGGGCAAGTCCCGGACTTGAGAACGCAGGGTTCCAATCGGTCCCACCCCTCAGTGCCCGGTTTGCCGTAGGAGTCACTAAAGAGTTATTCTGGAAAGATCAATGAGACTTCCTAGGGAGGGAACCAGGGACAGATGGTTAGACAGGAAGGAGGGGCACAGACTCGCAGGGGCACCAGCCGGTTTGGGCCGTGGCAGGAGGGGGTGATGGCCCCGCTCACTGAGGCGTCCAAGCAGAGGTGGGAGGGCCCCTTGCCAGCTGGGCCGCACTGAGGGAAGGGAACAGGCTTTGCCTGCATGCCCCTGGGGAGGGCACTGTTAGATCCACATTTTGCAAACGAGGAAACTGAGGAACAAAGGCTAAATGACTTGCCCAAGTCCTGCATCCGGCACACGGCTGAAGAGGGATTCGAATCTCTCTGTTCTCAGAGCCCGTGCTCTTCACTGGTAGTTGTTTCCCCCCGCCGCAGACGAGATTATAATTTCACATACTGTTTTGAAATCTGCCTTTTCATTTAACAAATACATCATGAATAATTTTCCATAGATTTGAATATTCTTCGACAACATAATTTTTTAAAAGCTACATAGCATTTCATCATATGGGCGCAGTATAATTCATTTTACCAGGCTTCTACTCCTCAAAGTTTAGGTTGTTTCCAATTTTTCAGCGGCTATAAATATTGCTGCGTGAAACATCCCAGCAGATAAATCTCTTTGCTTTTCTGAGGGTATTTCCCGCCTTTAACAGCTCAGCGGTGAAGTTTCTGGGTCGAAGAGCACACCGCACCGCTTTAAAATGATACACATAATTATTTCCAAGGCGCACCGTGAATTTCTTATGATCAAAACTGTTTTGAAAACCTGCAAGAATTATTATATCCAGAGAGTGTTTACTGAACCGGACGTGATGATAAATTACACTTGAATTCTGGAAACCAGCGGAGGCCGCAGCGATTAGTGAACGATGCTGGTCTCCAGCGACTGTCAGATTTTACTAGGGAACGGGAATGTTAGAATAAAAGCCCGCTTGCTGCCACTGCTGGGGTTGAACTGGCTTTAGCTGAGAATGAGGCGATCATGGTGACGACAGGAATAAACGCATTTCAGGTGGTTTTAGCCAACGCCGGCCTCGTGCGCTCAGAACTTCATACGCGGTTCTCACTGGAGCCTCCAGAGCGCCTGGGCGTCCAGGACCACGGCGCCTGGCAGAGACTGTTGATCACCCCTTGGGCATCTCCTCTTAGCAACAGAATCCCCTTCCCGGAGTTTTAGCGGGACACTGGCTGCCGGTTAGAGATCCTGCTCCCGTCTCCCTGACTGCCAGACCTGGCCGCTGGACCACGTCGTCACCATCAGGAAGTGACCAGAAAGTGCAAACGGTCATTCATTGCCTGTTGTTTCCTTCAGAGAAAATCTCTTCCCTCCGTGTGGTCACGTGGTCCCTCCCCACCGGCGTCTGGATCTGGGTTTGCCCGGCCGGCCGGCTTCACCTGGGTGGAGGGGAGACGCCGAGGGTGTTGCTGGGACGAGAGGAGCTGCCCTGGCTGAGCTCACAGGACGAGGCCACCACGCGTGGCTGCTACGCGAGAAAGAGCCAGGGCTCATCTCGAGACCCCTTTACAGCTCTGGGTCTTCTCGTCAGAGCAGGCGAGCCCATTTCACAGACGAAGTAACCGAGGCTTGGTGAAGACCCCATGAGCGATGGGGAGTGGGGCAGGATTGACTCCCCCAAACCCAACCCCTTCCCTATATTGTTGCCGAGTCGCACCTCAGAGAGAGATCCGTGCAAAGTCTGGCCTGACTCTGGAAAGAGTTATTCTGGAAAGATCAATGAGACTTCCTAGGGAGGGAACCAGGGACAGATGGTTCGACAGGAAGGAGGGGCACAGACTCGCAGGCTGTGCTTGACTTCTGCTGCCGCCACCCACGCGGGGAAACGCTGGGCTCCTCTGAGCGTGGCTGGCTTTCTCTTCTTGGAAAAGATGACCACGACACATGCGTTTCAGAACTTGGTGAGGACTAAATGGCTCACCGTGGCTTCAGGGTGTAGAGCAAAACCTGACCAGGGAAGTGATTCGACAAACCACCCAGCCAGAAGCCCACCCGGGGTGTCCCCATGAACAGGCCTCACCCTCAGCACCCCGGCCCCGGGCCGGCTGGCACAGGCAGGGCCCTGGGACGCTGCCCCTCTGCCCTTAGGAATTGCCAGGGGCTGAGCTGGCCTGAGAAGCGGCCAGAGCCGTGGGAGCTGCTGCGCGGTGGCCGCCCTCTCTGTCCTCCAGCCATGGGTGGCGGGGGTCGGGCAGAGCTCAGGCGCCAGGGCTCCCCGACCCAGTGAGATTCGGCTGCCCTTGAGTCCTCAGCCCAGGCCGCCAGCCCCGCCTCACCCTCGAGGTCCGAGGCCCTTATGACACTCAGGAAAGAGAATGCAGCGAAACGGGGCTGACGAGGGAAGAGAAGGCCGAGGGAAGAAGCCATCCTCTTACCTGTCACTATTTATCGTCAGGTGCAAAACAGGAAAATTAAATCAGGCGTGCTGCTAGCTGCTTAATGTAATTGAACGCTTAAGAAAAACGAGACCAGGCACAGGGACAGTTAGGGACCAGTTCTAGAGACGACTGAGTGGCAGGACTTGTCTTCCACTCCCGGGGAAAGAAGCTGCTCCCCGGCGTGAGATCCCTGCTCCCTGGCACGCGGGTGTAGGGGAACGTGCCGCAGGCCCCGGGAGCTGGGAGCCGGGGGGCAGGGGACCCTCTCGGGCTGTGTAGGAGGCAAACCAGACTGCGGCAAGTGCAAAGGCGCGTTCCCAGGAAGGGCAGAATGTTCCGGAGGGCAGGGACCAGATGCCAGGAAGTTCTGTTGCTGAGAGCCGCCCCCCAGAGTCAGCTGCCTGAAGGCGTGAGGAGGGCCCGGGCGGAGGCTGGGGGTGTTCCAGGCCACCGACCCCCCAGCACACAGGCTCAAGGCCGGTGGCCTCGCCAAGGGTTTGCAAAATGGCTTGAGACCTGGAAAAAAACCTGAATGGCTCCAAAATGTATGAGAAAACTGTAAAATTGGTATTAACAATAGTTTGAAAACAAAAGAATTGTTTGTTCCCCAAGAAATGTGCGGAGCCACACGCAGCCCTGAGGAATGGATTCGTCACACGCTGGGCCGTGTGGACAGGAGCCGGTGGAGGGAACTCTGGGCTCCAGGGAGAGACTTGGCTTTTAGACTCAACCTTGCACACGGGGACGTAGCTGACGTGACCCCGGCGTCCTTGCCTAAACAGCGGGATGGTGACAACGGTGACATTTTGAAGCTAAGACGAATGAGACTTCAGTTCTGTGAGAGCTCAATTCTCTTATTATCAAAACATGAGCTCTGCTTCCGGCCTGGGACTGCAGAGCTCATGGGTTCTGCCTTCCTACGCATCCCTGCTGGAACATTCCGGCTCTTTTCCCGTCTCATCCTAGAACCTTCCGGAAAGGACACTTTTGATGGTTGGGGCAGCCTTCCCCTAAACCTAAACACAAAGGACAGAGGACTGACCAGCACGTGGGCTTCAGTGAGCACGTTCCGGGGGCCACGACGTGCACAGAGCCGGGCAGGAGGGTACGTCGGTGCCAGGACAGGCTTGACCCAAGCACCAGCTACGGAATGGCCACAGGAGGGAGGAACAGGCAGAAGCCCAAGGTCAGAGTGTGCGTCGGCCGCCGGTCAGGAAAGGCCGGAGACAGCTGCGGGTAAGAGCGGGCGGCGCCCAGGCCCCACAGCGCCCCGACTGCCGTCCCCCATGGCTGTCCTGCTCCTGGCTGCTCCCGCCCTGCAGCCGCAGCCGGCCAGATGCTCACAGCTGGAAGTCGCCTGCACAGCTGCCTCTCTGCGGCACCTCTCCGCAGCTCCCGCCCACCTGAGTAAGGCCAAAAGCCTCCTGACGGTCACGGTGCCCTCCAGGACCTGTCCACCCTCCTGTGGGCAGAGGGGCTCATCTGCCCTGCATCCCTCTGCTCCCGGGGCAAGCGTGCAGGTGTCCTGGCTGGTCCTTGGACCTGCCTCAGGGCCTTTGCACCTGCAGTTTCCTCTGCCTGGAACCCTCTTCCCACAAGGAGCTCGGGGCTCGCGCCCTCACCCCTTCAGGTCTTTGCTCAGAAGCCCCTCCCCACGGAAGCCTCCTCCGAAGCACCCATTTCTCCCACCCTCCCTCCGCTGTCCATCCCAGCACGCTCTAAACACAACGCACACTCTAGTTGTTTATCTGGCCAGTCTGTCTCCCGATAAAATGTTAGCGCCTTGACAGCAGAGATGTTTATCCCCCCGTCGTTTTTTATTCATTTGTTTGTTTATTTCGTCATGAGCTCGTGTTTCCCCAGGCTTTAAGACTGAGCATGGCACATACTAGGTGCTTAAAAGATGCCCTGGAAGGATGGATGCCCTTGAACTCCGCTCCCCAGCTCAAATCCTGCTTTTCCTCTAGATCCTGTCGTGGAAATGCTGTCAGCAATTTGCAGGATGGTGGCGACGATCACTGTGTTCCCTGTGGAGCGGGGCCCTTGTTCCTGCACTGACACCCTCCCTGGTGCCGGGAATTCGAACCCAAGCGTCATCCTCAGGACGCTGGGGGGTGTGGAGCAGCCTCGGAGAAGAGCTCCTTGGAAACACGTCGTCAGCCTCCAGCCCAGAGCAGCGGCCACCCCCACGCGAGCAGGTTTGGCAGGAGGGATCCCAGGCGTCCTCCTTCCCGGGGCCTTTTGTCATGATTGAGTGACCAGCTGGAGGTCACAGAGCAGGATGCCGTGGGTGGTGCAGGGCTCCGTGGCCACACCAGGCAGCAGACTCAGGATCGGCTGTGGGGAGCAGGGCCCCCGGCCGAGGGGTGAGTGGAAGATTCCGCCTTCTTGCAGCCATGAACCCCCCTCAGCAGGTTCTCACAGTGACTCGCTGGGCACCTGCCCGAGTGCTGACGATCTGTCCTGCCCAGGTGGGGAGGGGGCGCCAGGAAAGGGCAGTGCTAGCCCTGGGGGTGTGGGAGGGCAGGTGGCAGCCCGAGGTGGGATGCGGGGCACAGGTCCAATATGGGGGTCACGAGGCCAGGTGGGAGGCGCAGGAACTCTGGAGAGATGCACAGGCCACCAAGGCACCTTCCAAGGCCAAGGTCTGTGAGTTAAAAATAGGCTAGGGCTGGAAGGCCACATGTCCAGGAAGGGCAAGTAGGTCCCAAGTAGGTTGGGGCAACAGAGTGCCCAGTGCTGGGCGTCCCAGGAAGGACTTGGGGTGAACCCGTGGGCGGGAACAAGTTTTTCCCAGATTGTGGCCCACTCCCAGCGTTCCTGTGCCCGCTGTCCTCACAGTCATCATCCATTAACCCCTTCCCGACTGCGCTGGGGTGAGGAGGTCCCCCACATCCCCAGCACAGCCCGCACTCCCATGGTTAGCACCCGCTGTGACCCAGAGCAAGTGGCTGTCTTGTGAGGTCCCAAATTCATTAGCTGTCCTGACTCTTTGGCCTCACAGGGCCCCAGAGGCCTAACTGTGAGCTCCCTGCTCTCACCAGGTGGGCGCCCCCCACGCAGCAGAAAAGATCCCCACCAGGCCAGCTCCCCATCGGCCCTCGACCCAACTGGTTCCCTGTCCCTGCCAGCCACGACAGGAAGCAAACCAGCCAGTCCCATCCTCCCACAGGGACCAGGGCCCACCCCACCCTCTTGTCCCCACAACGCCTCCTCCTGCAGCCCCTGATGGTTGGCTCAGCTCCCCTGCGTGGCCTGTGGTGTCCTCCCCCGGGCTGTGAGCATATGTGACTCATAAACTGCATCCATGTCCTGCACCCAGTGTTGGGTCATCCCGTCACCCCAGGGTGGAAGTTCCTCCCTCCCCGACGGGGGGACAGAGGTGCTCAGAGCCGTTGCTCAGGTGGGATGTCTGCAGGGGCATCACGGTTTACCAACGGCGAGTCTGCTCCCGGACCGGCTGCCTCCGGGAGGGCCGGCCACACAAGGGGGAGGAACAGGGAGCCCACGTGTGCGTCCCGGTCACCCCTGCTCTCGCTCCCGGGACCAGGAGGCTTTGAGGACAGGGTGCTCGCACCTGTGTCCTTAATCCTAGCGTGGGGCCTGGCGCTGGGCTGTCTGTTGGCTGAATTAGCAAAAGTGGTGAATGGGGAAGGCGTCGCTGGACACCCGTCTCAGTGCCCAGCCAGTCACACCTACTGCTCTGGTCTCGGGGGCAGGTTGACATCACTGGGAAAAAATCATTAACGACGAAAGAGCCAGGAGGGGTTTGCACAGCTTTTCTTTCAGCTCACCGTTATGTTTTACAAACGCACACACACCAAGGAGAGTAATTCGGCAATGTGTCCGCAGCCTGGGCAGAGGAGCGGAGAGGTGGCTGTCTGGGTTGTTCCTGGGGCCCGGATGGTTCCCTTTCATTGTCGGCTGCTGCGGGAGTAGGGGAGCGGGGAGGGGGGCTCAGTGCCCCGCCCCGACGCAGGCCGGCGCAACGATAGCTGAGGTTGGCGTGAGCAGCGCATTTCAGGAGGCCAGGCGTGGGCTTTCTGCTAATCCAGTAGTTTCTACCTTCCCTGGTAAGAACAACAGCACGTGGCAGAGAAGTGCAGGAGAAACGCCTGAGCTTTCACTTTTCTCCCCAGCAGAGAAGCAGGAAGTTCAGGGCAGGAAACGGCTTGGGAAGCACAGGGTGTCTCTGGCTCAGCGCTGACGGCACCATCGGCAACGTTAACTACTCCGGATGGCAGGACCTGAACCGCGTGTGTCCTCGGGTGCGTTAAAAAGAAAACCAACCAGGAGATCCACTCCCAGTGCGCACCCAAGGGAACTGAAGACACGTGTCCACACGTAAGCTTGTACACGGATGTTCGCGGCAGCACTTCTCACGGTCCCCAAGAGCTGCAAACAACCCAGATGCCCACGAACGAACAAACGAAGGAGCAGACGCACCCCGGCCACATAACGGACTGTTAGTTGGTAACCACGAGGAACAAAGGGCGGCTGCAACAACTGGTGTTGAACCTCGAGAAAACAAGCTCGGCGACACAGACACCGTTGCAGAAAGTCACACACCGCGTGGTTCCACGTCTGTAAAACGAGTGAACAGGCAAATCACACAGACGGATGCAGACTGGCTGCCCAGGGCTGGGGATGGGGGCGGGGAATGCGATTGAGAGGTGACAGCCAAGGGGTGCAGGGCTTCTTTTGGGGGTGACGAAACTGTGCAGTGCCGACTGCAGCGACGGCTGAGCAACTCTGCGGATTCGCTGAAAGCCGCCGACCTGTACGCTGTAAATGGGCGGATTGGACGGTATGGGGGATGGTACCGCAATGAAGATGTTCACAGTCGACAGAAAGAAAGAAAATCGAGGTCTCCCAAGGTCCCTCATCCTCAATGCACAGCTGAGTGCTGGGAGGGGGTTTCCTGCCTGTGTCCAGCGAGGGACCAGCCCACCCCCGTCCTGCTCGGTTTACCCCGTTGTGGTCCAGGGCCGTGGCAGGTCCAGGTACAAAGGCATGTCCGTGCCTTTGCCCCAGATTCCCCGACAGCCGCAGTGGCAGGTGGCACGTCTGCCGTGGGCTGCAGGGGCAGTGGCTGGGGCTCGGGCGGGTCCCTCTCCCAGGATAAAGGAATCCATTGTGGACAAGGCTTTGGCTCTTCTGTTTTCTCTCTGCATAAAACGGGGACACGGGCCAACCTGCCCATCACCTGTGGACACAGCCCCAGCCCCCACCCCACCACTGCCTATGACGAAACACTCCACGGGATGGCCAGTCCCCTCTTTGCACTTGGGGGTGGGCTAGTGAAGTGAGAATTTGTGGCTCCTGGAAACCAGGAGCACCTACTTCCTGTCACAGACCCCAGGGCCCCTCTCCAAAGAGTTGCAGAGGGAGAAATGGGTTCTCCAGGGACAGCGGCAAGGAAAGCCCAGTGATGCGCTATTCAGTCCCGTTTCCCATACTGCGAAGCTCTTCCTGACCTTACAGAGCTCCCTCTCCCCACTCGCCCTCAGACCTGCTCCATTTGTGGTTGTAAAATAGAACAGCACAGCAGGAGGCCCTAGGATCCCTGCCTGGGGGGGCCAAGAGGCAGAGGCTGGCCATACTGTGTCCCCCCAAAATCTGGCTCTTCCCCAGCAAAAGGCGAGGTGGCTATGGGCCCAGCCATAGCTCACACCCCTGTGAGGCTGGACACCGGACGAGGATCTTTGGCAGCTTCAGAGGCAGGTGTGAATGACCCAGACCACAGTGACAAATGCTCACTGTGGCCAAGAGCTAGCTGTGTGCCCACAGCCTGTCCTCTATTTCAATGTCTGCAGCTCTTCTGGCCTCAGAGGTCCCAGGAGATGCCCAGGACGCGGTCAAGAGGAGAGAGGCCTGTCTCTGGGAGTCAGCGCTTTGCTTGGATTTGCAGTGGAGTCTCCACCAGCAGAAACAGTCCCGCCCTGTCCCAGGACCTCGGAGTGTGACTGCATTTGGAGATGGGGCTTTAAAGAGGTGATTAAGTTAAAAATGAGGTCGTCAGGGTGGGCCATTTAACCGATGACCTTATGATACAGTCCGCTCCTGTACTGTGATCTTCTACTGCGCAATGTGGCCGAGACCCTACGGCAGGTCACATATTCCTGTCACGAGTGTGGCACCAGCCCCCGTCGGCAGCGGGCCTGCTTTTGACCATACGTGACTTGGTCACCTGAGAAGGAAATGGAGTCCGTGACTGCTGGTAAACAGTGCATAGTTGCGGGTGGCCGTGGTCTGAAACCAAGGTGTCCACAGGCCGAGCTCCCTCTGAAGGTTCTAGCGGAGGCGTCTTCCTTGTCTATTCCTAGCTTGGGGCTCTGGCAACCCTTGGCGTTCCTTGGCTTGTGGCCGCGTCACTCCTGTCTCTGCCTCCGTCTTCCCACGGCAGTCTCCCGTCTGGCTGTATCTCTTCTGTTCTTGTAAGGACACCAGTCACATTGGATTAGGGCCCACCCTAATGCAGTATGACCTCATCTTCACTTGATCCCATTTCTAAATAAAGTCACATTCACAGGTACTGGGAGTGAGGACTTGAACGTGTCCTTCGGAGGACACAGTCCAACCCCTAACAGCTGCCAGGCGTCCTCAGCAGCACTCTGGAGCGAGATGCCACCTTGTCCAGTGGGCTGTGCTGGCAGAGTGAAACCACACCACGGCTGTCTGTGATACCGAAGGGCTTGGAACCGGGGAAACGTGTCCATGATCTCGCTCGTGAGACCTGGGGCTCTTCCGGTGTTCACATGCCCTTCCGACCGGGCCAACACAAGTGCCACCATGTCCCTGGGGAGGGGCTACTCTAATATATAGGTAAGCATGTTGTATAATAAACACATGAATTATGAGTGTGTAAACTATGCTCCCACAGTTTTAGGAAAGAGGTTTCTTCCCCTTACAAGTACCGCTGCACAAATCTTATTCTCTGCACTCATTGGTCTACGAGGACTCTTGTAGACTATGGGCAGAAGGTCTCCGTCTGGCCGCCATGCAAATGAACAGAGATTCCCAATTAGTGAGGTACAGATGTGCGCATTTCAACAACGCAGGGCTAAAGGCTTCCCTCCACATTGGCCCCAGAATCTCGTTTCCCCACCAAGACCAGCTGCAGAGTTAACCAGGGGACAATGTTCCCATGGAGGGCAAGGGGCCCTTGGTCTCCGGCCTTGGTGCAAAGAGATGGAAGCCCTAAAGCCCATCCCCCACAGGCCTGCAAATAAAAACAAAGCCCACAAAGGATCCATTTTGCTTGGACTTAACCATGTGCCGTTTTCACCTACAGCATCGCAAACCACCCTACAGCTCGTGAATGGAAGGCTCGGCCTGCGCGGGGGCCCCGCCTGTCACGCAGCCGAGAGGCGCAGGCAAGTGAGGTGGTCGGGCGGGGGCTGGGTGGACTCTGCCACTGTCTGGGCTCCCTGCGCCCTGGAGATGGCCGGTCCCAGGTGCAGGCTCCTCAGTCCCCATTGCCGGTGGACACTGGGAATGGAAGTCATCTGCCGCATGTTTAGTGCACAGCCCCAGCAGCCAATCCACAATTCAGGTGCTGCTGGCCCAAATTACACGTACGTTTAGAGCTGAGTGAAGATGGGAGATTTGGGTCCTTTAAAGAGAGCCTGTAAAGCCTCCATTTCACTCCCATCCTATTGAGTTCTACTCTCTCGAGCAACTTTTCAGTTCCCTGAGAATAGCATGCTTTGAGCAAAAAGGACAGTAAAAATGAAAGAAGAAAATTAAATGTGAAAATTTAATTAAATCCCTCTTTGATCATTCTCCCTAGAACCGACCACGGGGGCTGCTACCATTCAGCCACGAATAAGATAATCTCGCCGGCTAATTAGGATAAGGAATCAGCCTGCAAGGTGGACGGGAATGTGAATCTCCCAGCCCCACACATGTTCAAATGAGCCATTCTGAAGGGAACAATACGTTAGTCTTCAATTATTTGCCATTTCTCTTTTGTCAGGTCTCATAGATATATACAGTGTTCTTTGTGCTTCCTTGAAGATCTCTCAGCTTTGTAGACTCCTCCAACGGGGCCGTGGGCCGTCTGTGGAGTGAATGGCCCTGACAGCTACGCCGAAAACTCTGTCCTCACCTTCTAGAGCCGGGTGGCGGGGGGATCTCTCGTTTTTAAACAAGTCCCGTCCATCCCACTCTGGGGGCTGCATTCCTGAAATAGGATGACACAAAAAACCAGTAGGTCACAAAGTGGAAGTCACGCCATCTGGGTAGGGACATTAACACAGCCATGTGCTATGTCACCTCATACAGGACTGAGTCACTTTCCCAATAGACAGAGCTCAGACAAGTTTAAAGAGTGAGTACACGCAAACAAACACACATGTAACTTACAGAGACACACACAGATGCACATGAATGCACGCACATGTATACACAGGAACATGCACATACTCATACACACATGCACATGTATACACATATACGTAAGCACACTCATATACATATAGATGCACACATACATTCACGTATACACAGACCCAACACACGTGCACACATATGTGCACACATGTGCACACACAAAGGGATGCACACACATATATGTGCACACATAGTGGGATTTGGTGCCCAGAGAGCATCTTCAGACAAGTGCTACAATCCCTCTGGTGTGTGTGCTATGACAAATTCAGAATTCCTACGTGAGCCCTACATTGGTGAACGTGCTAACGTAACCAACTTTGCTTAAGAGTAAAATGGCGCCCAAGGCGTGATACAGCAGCGGGTGAACCTCGGTGGCGTTCAATGCCAGAAACAGCCCTGACTCAGACCGCGGCGGTGTGGAATCCGTGCTGGTGTAATTTATGGGGTGATCTAAGTCTTCCCGTACACAATTTAGGAGAAAGCATTGTGCTGAGCAAGTCATGTTGCAAAGGATTTCAGGGGCGTTGTTTAAATTATTAAAAGGATCAATTGTTTCCCAGCATTTTGGAAGCATTGTTTGCATATGATTAATATGATATTATAAATTATTTTCAATTATGGCTTCAGGGCCCTGTGCCTCCTTAACAATTTTATTGGACAACATTTTTATTTCATTAGTTTGAAAAAAAATTTTACAACTAGATATTTTTTAATTCTTGAAAGCCCATCTTTCATGAAATTCAGTTTGGTCCTCTTTCTTCCCAGACTAAACGGAAGACACATGTTTCCGTTATTTCTGTGCAGCAAACCAACTCAAAAATTAGTGGCTTAAACCAACAGTAATTTAATATTCCTCCAGATTCTCTGGGCCGGCTGGGCAGTTTGGTAGCTGGGCTCACTTGGGCCTACTCCTGAGGGTGAGCTCGGCTGGGGGCTGGCTCTGCTGCGACAACTCCGAGTGGCCTTTCGCCCCAGCTTCTTCCTGGCAGGGTGGTCTCGGGGAGCATTTCAAGAGTGTGAGGGTGGAAGTTCAAAGTATCTTAAGGCCAAGCCTCCTGTGATGGTTAATTTTGTGTATCAACTTGACTGGGTCGTGGGGTGCCCAGACATTTGGCTAATCATTATTTCTGGGTGTTTCTGGGTGCGACTGGCTTTTGAATTGGGGGACTTATGGCCTTCTCCAATGTGCGTGGGCACCTTCCCTCAGTTGAGGGCCTGAATAAACCAAAAGGCAGAGGATGGGGAATTTGCTCTCTATACCCTGATTGCTTGAGCTGGGCATTAATCTTCTTCCACCCTTAGATTGGGACTTAAACCTTCAGCTGCCTTGGTTCCCAGGCCTTTGGACTCAGACTAGAACTGCACCACCAGCTTTCCCGAGCTGCCACCTTCCGACAGCAGATCGTGGGACTGGTCAGCGTCTGTAATGCCAGGGGCCAATTTCGCATAGTTGCTGGTTTCATTGGTACGAGAACTCTGTGACCATTTCCTTTCTCTAGGAGATAGAAAAGATATCTTAAAATTTTGCCTGGCACCTCTTTAAGCAACACAGAAAAGACAAGTTTGGATAAGTTTCCTGCATAAGCCAGAACATGGAAGTTTAAAACAAAACTTTAGATGAAATGGCCTTAAAAAAATTAGTCTTTTCTGTATGAAATGAGACTCCATGCAGATCTTGCCTCAAGTTCCTTCCTGCAATACTATCAGGTGACTCCGAGGGACAGATGAGCTGAGCACCTGCGACATCGGCTCTCAGCCACGCATCTCTGCTCCTGAATTTCCCTCCTGGAGCTTGGCTAAGACCATGGTGGGGTAGGACCATGGACTCATTTGCTCAGGCTGCCAAAACAAAGGAGCCCAGACTGTGTAGTTTAAACAGAAATTCATGTTCTCAAAATCCTGGAGGCTGGAAGTCCGAAATTAAGGTGTCAGCAGGGCTGGTTTCTTTGTGGCCTTTCTCCTTGGCATGTATTCTTCTCCCGGTGTGTTCACGTGGTCATCCCTCTGTGCGTGTCTGTGTTCTAATCTCTTCTTGTAAGAACATCAGTCCTACTGGCTTAGGGTGCACCCTAACCATCTCGTTTTAACGTAATCAGCTCCGTGAAGACCTTATCTGCAGGTAAAGCCACATTCTGACACGCCGAGGTCAGGACTTCTCAGGTGAAGTCGGAGGTGGGGCACAAGTCCGCCCATAACGACACAGTCTGCTCTGCTGGAAAGGTAAGTCAGTAAACACCGCAGCCCTCCATGCTCAGAGCAGAAAGGTGCTCGCGGAGCGCGGCTGAGCCTGCAGGGTGGGGAGGATGCTATTTCAGGGAGGCAGGTGGGTTCACACTCTTCCTCGTGATGGCAGCAAAGTAGAGTCTGCAAGAGTTAGGTTTCTGGCTGATGAGAAACAGACTCCTACCCCCAATCTTTGGTTTGTACAAGTTTTTTTTTAAATTTTATTTTGAATGGCCTCATCAAAGGAATGACATTGACATGAATGCATTCAACTTTGAAAAAAACTTAAAAGAACTTTGCAAAATGTCAAAACGAAATGGAGGAGGACCAAAGCCAACAAACAGAGCATTGTCTTCTCCGCTTCCCTCCTGGATCCGCTGCTCATCGTCATCACTCGCAGACTTTCATCCTCCGGTATCAAAGGCGCCACAGGGTGGCAAAACCCTTTATAAACATTAATTAATTCTCGCAACCCTCCTGTGAAGTGTGGGGGACGGTTCGTTTTTCTCTCTTAAAGAGAAGTCCTGAAGCCAAGAGGCTAAATGACTAACCCGAACGGAGTCACCTGAGAGCGTCAGGAGATTGAGTTTGAAGTTAGTATGGAAAATTCCTTGCTTGTTCCAAGAAGAGGGAAGAAGCCCATGTCTTCACCAAAGTGAACATTCGTTGAAGCCAGCGGGTGGAACAGGTCGTGCATGCGAGCTGTGGGAATAACGTAGATTTGGGGTCTGAATTATCGTAGGAATCTGAAACACAATCTCGCTGACAACTCTTCCAGGGCTTCCCTCCCGGTGTCATCTGGCTGGAAAAGACACAGCCTAATTCCAATCTAGTGTAGAAACGCAGCTCAAGGTGACACGACTGCCAGTGACGTCACAAACCACAGTGATAGCAGCAGGCAGCTTTTCCGAGGGTTCGTTTCAGGGTTAGTTCAGACCCAGGTGCTTCGAGGGGTGATGGTTGAACACCCAGAAGCACGATGCCTGGGCCTGGGCCTGTGCCAACAAGCGTCACGTGGCAGCCGTGGCCTATCTGCTCTCTGTCTGGTGGCCTCTGTCTCCACCTGAGGACCAGGGGTGCCGCAGCAGCTGCCGTCAGTTCCTCCCGACCGGAGCTCTCCCGAGAGCGACCTGCATTCTCCGTCAGGAAACGTGCAAGGAAGCAAAAGCCTGACTCAGCGTGGCTTAGCCAAAAGGTCATGTGTTGGTGCGTGCATCTTAGAAGTTCAAGTGGTGCCGGCTCTAAGGCTCAGCGATGTCATCAGAACCATGACCCAGCTCAGCTCTGCTTCTCTCTGTGCCGACTGTTCTCAGACAAGCTTTCCCTGTGCAGAGACGATGCCTGCTGGTTCTCTGGACCTGTCTTGTCTTCTGCAGAGGAATTTTAGTACAAGAGTGAACAGCAGGGATATTGGTCCTAAACCACTGCTTAAAAATCGTGTGACCGTGGACAAGTGATTCGACCTCTCTGTGCCCCGATTTCCTCATCTGCATACAGGGTGGGGATGAGAGACTCTTCCGTAAAGCATGGCTGAGAGGACTGAACGAACTCACACGCGGGACGGTGGCAGCGCTGCTCTGGAAAGTACACCATCGCAGTCAGCTGCTGCCACGGCTGCTGATGCCGTTGGCTGATTCTCCTGAGCTAGACGTCCACTCGAAACAGGAGACAACAGCGATCAACAGTGAAACTCAAACATTCTTCTCACGCGGAATTATCAGCTGAGAGGCTAAGAACGTGGGTGCCAGGGTAGGCTGTCTGCCATTGCAGTGGCCCAAGTCACCATCCCCTATTCTGTGGCCTCAGTTCTCCATCTGCTAAGTGCAGACGACAGTACCTACCTCATGGTGGGGGTTGAGAACGTTTGGTTACTCTCTGCATGTGAAAAGTTCAGAACTGCACCCCATCTACGGTAAACACCCAACAGTATTATTAATGACGATTTGTGGGTTTTCCTACACATACAGATCTGTGTGTGCCTGGAAGAAATGAGCTACGCCGCTCTTCTTCGAGCCAGTTACCGTCCTTTGCAGGCACTCTGAGCCTGCTCCTGGGGGGAGGCGAAGCTCTCGTAGTCCCTGTTCCTCCTCCCCCACGGCACATCCTCTGTCTTGTATCTGGGGGAGTGAGGGGTGGGCAGGGAGAGTCTCCCTTCCTTCCCCGGGACAGCAAAGCTCTGTTTGGTATCAGTTCAGATCCTGGGTCCACTCGAGTATCTTTTCTGCCTCTCCCCGATGGGTGAATGGCTTTAGCTTCTCTCCTACCCTCCGTAGTGGCTGCTTTTGCCTGGCTCTGGGGCTGGAGGTTTCCCTGACCTTCCCCCAGAGCACAGGGCTTTTGCCGCAGGAGCGAAGTGGGTGTCTATGCAGCAACCAGGGGAGGCCTCCCCGGTCTCTTGCCCCAGTATTTTTTGTGACCTTTCCTCCAGTGAGGACCCTGGAATGGAGCTCGTGGGTGAGTACGGACACCCCTGCGTCGGGACTCCCAGGAAGCCTACTCTGTCGTGCTCGCCCATACTCTGTCTTTAAGAGTTTGTTAACATTTAGCTACTTTCTT
Organism: Avahi laniger; assembly: GCA_963575035.1. NCBI lineage: Eukaryota > Metazoa > Chordata > Mammalia > Primates > Indriidae > Avahi > Avahi laniger. Next base: position 59,190 of record CAUYSK010001218.1, on the reverse strand, counting down.
CTCACTCACTTTGACAGTGGCCACCTTGTGCTCCTGTACTTTGCTGAGATAAAACGGCTCATGGGACCTGTCTCTCCGCGGAGGGACTTGCCACCCTTTGTAATTCAGCTCGCTTGGCTGTCTTGCTGCCTCGGCTCTCTGACGGGCTCCTGAAGGCTGTGGTTTTGTTAGATTATCCAGCTTTTCCTCATTCTTAGGGCGGGAACGATGGTCTCACACAACTTTCTCTTTCCTAATCAAAAGCAGAGTTTTTCACACTTACATATTTCAACCTTCTCAATAAACCTGCGAGGTAGCTATTCTTATCACTTCTGTTTTATAGGGGGAGAAACTGAGGCACAGGGACGTGCAACCACTTGTCCAAGATAATCAGGCCGTCGGGGGTGGAACCTGGGTGGGTGGCTCCCGAGGGCACACGCTGCTAAGCGCTGCAGACGCTGCCTCTTTGGAGGCCTGAAAACCAACCGGGGAGACTGAAGCAGCTAAAACCATTAACAGGGAGGTGGTTATGGACAAGGGACTAAAGCAAGGGAAGAGGTGAGAAGCCCATCACATGGCTGCCTTTTTGTCACCCAGGACTTAACATCACGTCTTCGGCAACGCCTCCATGACCTCCCACCCGACAGTCTTGCCCCTCACCCGGGGCACCCTCCATCAGCTCTTCCGTTTTATTCCCTTTACGGCACTTTTCACTCTCTGAGTTGATCTTGTGGATTGATTTACTTGTTCATTGGCTGTCTGGCCTCCCAGAATCAAATCAACGTGGGCGGACGACCTCATCTCTCCTTTCCCCGCTGAACTCCCCGTGTGGAGCTTGCGGCCCTCACTGGGGATGTTTGACAGACACAGTTGGCCAAGTAACCCGACACTCACCGCACACGTGGGCTTGCTGCTGGATGTTGCTAGTGGACACGGAACCAGGCAGATTTGCTTGTAATGGCTTAGGTCGGCGGGCTCGGCGGGGAGCAAATGGGTAAGTCCGGAACATGAGACCACCAGTGACGTTCTACCTCCACCAGGGGACACTGACTCAGTGTGAGTGACAGAGACAATGTTCCGAGGAGCCTGCCATTAAAAATGACAACAAAGCCAAAATAACAAGGACAAGCAGAGCCAGACCTCAGGGTGTGCAGCGCATCCCACCAGCTGGTCAGGCGCAAGCGTGGCCACGTTTCCCGGTGACATGCTGGGCCATGCTGCTAGGAACAAGGGCCGCCTGCGGACTGTATGATGACGTGAGATTATCTTTGCTTGTGTTGACAATGACAGGACTTCACTCGTAGCTTGGTGCTCCCTGAGACAAGGCTGCTCTGGAATAAAGCCTTCTCAGAGGTGGCACGTGACTGAGAAGTCAGACTCTATTGGGTCCTGGAGGTGACGTGGGACCAAGACAACAGTTCCCACTGGCTCCCAGAGGTGTCACGCGACTGAGAAGTCAGGGTCCACTGGGTTCTAGAGACCTTGAAGAAAGCGGCCACCCCTGCCGAGGGGCAGAAGTGGGTCTGTCCTGGCCGGCACCAGTCGTAGCCAGGGCTGAGTTCTGAGGGGGCTAAGCCCGGGGATTCAGGACAGGAGACCCACTAATGAGACGCCGGGTCCTGGATATGGATATGCCACACGTCTGTAGCATGACTCAGCTTAGGAAAGGAGCACCGGAGAGATTTGCATACTTGATGCTAATGACAGCCACAAGGAACCTACCTCTGAAACACTCACCGACACAGGAACTAAATATACCCATTAGAGCCTTCATCTTCTTTCAATTTCGTATCACAATAACATGTCAAAAAAATAAAAGGAAGCAGATTTCTGATATTATTACTTTGAACTTTCCTTAGTTATGCTCCCTTGAAGCATGACATTTACCGGGGAAAGAACAGAAGGAGGGGTTACCCAGAGTGTGCTGTTAATCACCTTATCTGCGGGGTTTTCGCTGCAATTCTGTTTAAACTCTCGTACACGTGGAGTCTAGGCTCGGGTGAGGTTGTCTTTTACTGCAGAACAAACCACGCTGATACGCAGAAGCTCCAGACAGCCACGCTATTTTGCCATGATTTTGGTGCTCGGACATTTGAGAAGGTCTTGCTGGGGCTCTCTCCCCGGTGGGTGGAGTGAGCTGGGGTGCTTTGGTCACATGCCCGTGCCCTGGCTTCTGGTTACCTTGCTGTCTCTCTCTCTCTCTCTCTCTCTACAGTGACTTCAGCCTACGGGCTCTGGCCTTGTGGCCTGGATCCCGCATAATGTGGCACTGCCGGGGCATCGGCTCCGTTACAGGCCATCTGGCTTCCCTCTGAGCAAGGATCCCAAGAGCGAGTCTGCACAAGGCCAGACAGCAGCCCTGAGGCTGCTAATGTTCCTGCCCCGGAGCCCCAGAGTGTCACCTGGGTGTCCACTGTCCCCAGGGCCTGCCCAGACCCCAGGAGAGGGAACTCACCCCGCCACCCCACCTTTAACCTGCCACCATGGGAGGGCCCCTTCCCACCTGCACAGGGACAGTGGCCTGAGAGGACAGCTCCCAGTGCTTCCTAGAGAGCAGGGGGCAATGGCCCATCACTGCTGAGGGACACCTCAACATGCCACCTCTCAGTCACCGGCAACCTCCGGGAACCAGTGGGACTCTCCCCTCAGTCACATGTCATCCATGAAAACCAACAGGAGATATCTTCTTAGTCACATGACACCTCTGGGAACCAACAGGAGCTGCCTTCTCAGTCACTTGCTGCTTCTGAGAACCAATAGGAGCTAGTTTCTTACTCACATGACACCTCTGGGATCCAATAGGAGCTGTCTTCTCAGTCATGTGCCACGTCTGGGGACCAGAGGGACCTGTCCCTGTCTCAGGCCCCTTTCGTCCTCAGGAGCTGTTCTTCCCCAGGAGCTGTGCCCCTCTGGCCCTCTCCGGGCAGGCCCTGTGCTGGGCTGAAGGCCAGTGAGCCCCAGGGATCGCGCGGGAGACTCTGCGGCTCGGCCGCCCCACACCGAGGGGACTTGCACGCCCAGTGTCCCGAGGCACGGGCCTCCTCCTGCCAGTGACCAGGGCCCGTGGGGACCCTAGGTTGGCCGGAGACTCGGGATGGAGTTGGCGCCACTGCAACGCCATCCTCTGGCCCTGGCGAGCAGCTCTGGTTTCTGCACCTTCACAGCAGGAGAAGGTCCATCCTGGACGCCCGGGGAGAAGCTCCGGGACACTACAGGAGGTCTCCATGCAGCCCGGCCTCCTGCAGGAGGAGAGCGAGGAGGGCGCCTGCGCCTCTGCACACCGCCTCTCCTGCTCTCGTTGCTCCTGAGACAGGGGCTGTGTTGTCCTGGGCCACGCCAGGCTCAGCCCCAGAGACACGGCTGCGGCGGACCCAGGGCTCCAGCACCACCGAGTTCAGTGATTCCAAAGCTCAGCACAGACGCCCGCCTCCTCCAGAAGCCCACACAGGCCGAGCGTTCGAGCCCATGCAGCTGTGGGCCAAGTACAGCAGAATGCTGCACGCTGCCTCTCCATGGGAGCCGGTAGCTTTGGGAGAAACAAGAGATGGGGATATTGAGGCACGATCTTGGGTGCAACACTGAGGACCAAAGCTTCACACCACATCATTGGGTCCACCCCCATCTTGCCTTCATAGCCTTGCAATTGGTGTGCGGAGTCCTGGCTGTGTGCCAGCTCAGAGAGACCCACAGGAAGGTAAGACCCACCCCCGCCCCAGGGCTTGGAGTCCAGTGGGGGCAACAGGCAGGGAGACAGATGATTTCAGTAGTGCCACAGGGCTCTCTGAGCACAAAGGAGGACGCCTAAACAGTGCCCAGGGGCTTGGGGGAGTAGGGTCTAAACTGAGCCCCAAAGGCTGAGTACGGGGGATTTTAAGAAGGGGAGCTCGTCCTAGGACAAGGGACGACATGGGCCAAGGCCTCGCGTTTGGAGGTTGGGTCTGCTCAGCTCAGGAGCATTTGGGGGCATCTGGAACCCTGAGTGAGGGGTGGGCAGGTGGGGAGGGAAAAGATATCAGGGATAGTGGTCTGGGCTGGGAACTGGGTGCTTAGGGCCAAACCTTGTCTAGACTGGTAACGATCGAGGTGACTTGATTTTAATTCTTTTCCGTTTGGTGAAGCCTGTGTTTATAGAGGGTCTGGAAGCCCATTGCGCCTCTGCACTTCAATTAGCAAAACTGGGACAGCAGAGTCTGCCTCCTTCCTGCCCAGCTCTGCTCTTGGGAGGATCCAAAGAGATCACGTATGAGAAGTTGCTGTAAAATAGCCCAACCTAAGGGAGAAGGGAGGAAGCCCGCTTGCCACTTCTGCCCAGGTGTCTGCCAGGAGTCTCCTGTCCCCCTTGGCAGCCCCCGAGCTGTCCCCACATCACATCACGTTATGACAATGTCTCACGCTCCTCCTCCAGCCATCCGGAATGTGCAATCAGAGCATCGGAAACCACACCGACCCCGAGCGGTGCTACTTTATCCCTCTCGCACTTGTCCGTTTTGGGGTTTAGACCCCACGGGAGAAGCCAGTTCCCCGCCCCGGCTCTGTGTAGGGCCTTTCACACAAGGTGGGCTGCGGCCATTTGATCTATATATGCAAATCCGACTTAGCTGATTCATCTCTGCTGTTTAATTTTTATGTTAACATAACAAGGTTATACAACCGAACATGAGAGGCCAGGGACAGAATTTATAATTTATAAGTGGCAGTTATGGTTTTAAAAAAAAAGTTCCTGAAAGAAACTGGTTGAAAAGGCAAAATCTCAAAGATTTCTCTTATGCACTCGGAAAGCTTTCAGCTTGATTTAAATATAAAATCAAAGCTATTGGCATTTAGCAACCTCTGTTTAAAAGTCAGGATTGACTTGTAAATAAGACCCAGGCTTGCGCAAAGGATTTCTCAGAATAAATACATCACCCGGGCATTATCGACATGGGAAGGGAAGGCATGCGTTTATCAGGAGCTGTAGTGACAGAGATCTCTGAACTGGTGGACTTTGCAGAATGGATTGTCCTGTGTGGTCCCTTTGTTCTCTGATGCTTGGAGACAGTGGTTTGCGGGGTGTCTTGGCGCCCTCGGGCTCACAGAGCAGGCCGAGCATTCTGGGTCTCCTTCCCTAGGCGCAGACAGAGGGAAGCACGTTCTCTTCCCGGCCAGGCCTGACCCCTGGGTCCTGGGGAGCTGCCTGCTGATTTGGGAGTTGGCTCAGGTCCTGCCACAAGCCCGCTGAGAGTCTACACTTGAGATGCTAAGAAGTGGCGTGAGGAGTGAGCCCTGGCTTTGACCTAGGTCAGGTAGTGGCCCTAACAGGGCCTTGGACACCTCACTCCGCCTCGGAACCTTGGTTTTCCCAATGGGAAATGAACCCTAAACTGACTTCCATTCTCCCAGTTTTTTAAAACTTGTTTCCATAATTTCTTTATGATGGAAGAAAGCTCAGCTAGGTCTGGAAGTGTGGGGCTCTAGGGGTGAGACAGCTTGGCTGCCTCCTCAGCTGTCCCCAGACCAGGGCAGGAGGTGAACCTGGCGCTTAGCTGGAAGTTGGGTCAGGGGCCCCACATCCAGGAATGAGGGCAAGGACGGGCCTCCTTTTCTTTCCCTCGCTGAAGCCACTTTGCAAAGAGTCCCCTGAGAAGAACTAGGCTGAAGAAGGCTGATGTTTGAACATTCCAGAGTGGGAGCCAGCGTTGTTATGGCAACAAACTGCTCTGAATCTCTGAAGAGGCCCAGCCCTGGAGAAACAAGGGAGGGGTGGGAGGTGCAGGGATAATGTTTCAGAAAAAGTCATCGGAAATAGACGGGAATCGCACATTTGCATTTGGCTGAGGGTCTGATGGGTTGAGCAGGGCGGGGAGTGTTTGCAGCGGTACCTTTGGGGTGTCAGGGGATCTTGGCCACTTAGACTCCCACGAACAAACCTGGCACCGGCCTGCCCTCCTGCTGGCCTCAGGGCGGGGCCACTGGGGGTGGCGTGTGGAGCATTGCACCCCCAAATTCCCGGTGAGGAGGGGCTGGGCCGCAGGAGGCAGGGCCAGCTGTGATCAGGGCTGGGGCTCCATCCTTCACTCGGATTCCACGGCCCTGAACCGCCCCAGCATCCTGGGCCCAAGAGAAAGAAAAAGAAGGAGAGACCACACCCCTCCCTGGTAGAGCTACGAGAACACTAAAGGAACGAAAGCCTTTGCTTGTTTAATGGGAATAGGGCACTTTTGGGAAGGGTGATACAACTGCTTTGGAACTTGGTAGAGGTGGTGGTTGCACAATGCCGTGAGTGTCCTCAGTGCCACTGATTGATACACTTGAGCATGGTTCATTTTATGAAATGGGACTTCATCTCAAAATGAAAATTTAACTTAAGAGCCCGTGCAGCTGCCTGCCCGCGCTGGGCTGCTCTGTGGCCCGGCTCTCCCGGCCTTTCCTCCCTGGGCCCCTCCGATGGGGCCTTTCTCTCTCCCTCAGGCCCCACATCCCTCTGTGTTCCCCAAAACCACGAATCAGTCTCTGAAGCTTCAGCAGCACCTCCAGAGCACCCCTTGCCGTGCTAAAGCTTTAGCAGGGTGACTGGTTACCCTCAGCATGGCCCCAGGCGTGTGGTCAGTGCCACGCCCACCCCACACTAGCTGCAGGGAGGTTAAACGATGGTGTGGTGGGGGGGGGAGGCGGCGCTCAGCCCTGGCTGCTCCTCTCCAGAACCTGCTCAGTGCATCTCCCACAAGAGCACGATGCACTCCTGTCCTGCCACAGCCTCCTGTGGCCACTGGACCCAGAGCAAAGTGGCCGAATGTGGCCCGTTCCCTGTGCACTGCAGGGCGGCTGCCCACACTTTGGGTAAAGACTTTGCCCCCCATCTTGGTCTGACCTTGGCTCTGGATGTGCCTGGGTATAGGATGCAGGAGGCCCAGCCAGGCCCGGCCATCCGGGCAGCCACAGATGGTCCGTGGGCACCTGGCCCAGCAGCAGTGAAGGTCCGAGGGTGCAGGGCAGGCTCCAGAGAGAAGGGTCAGAGAGAGGAGGTGAGAAAGGAAGACCTGGAGGGGAAGGAAAAGATGAGAAGGGAGGAGGAGGGAGGGACCGGCGGTGGCCACAGAGCGGACTCTGCAGAGCCCCGGGACAGCCCCACCTGCCTCGTCTAGTCCAGCTCCGAGGCTCGGGCAGACCATCCGCTCAGCGCCTGTGTCTCCTTGTCCTCACCTGTTCTGCAGCCGCCCCTGAAGCCAGTCGGCACTAACAGATGCCAGGACAACCACCTGGGGGCCCTGCCCTTGTGCCCCCAGAGTGGGGCAGACAGCCCAGCCCTGCCCTCCTGGCCCTGGCTCTCTGGTGAGAAAACAGGCGGTGCGAGTTTCCCGGGCCCTGCCTCCTGGAACAAGTTAACACACTGGGGGCTTACAACAACAGAGAGTTATATTGTCTCACGGTTCTGGAGGCCAGAAGTCCACAGTCAAGGCATCTGCAGGCCCATCTTCCCCTGGAAGCTCTGAGGGAGGATCCTACCTGCCCCTACCCGCTCCTGGTGGCTCCAGTAGTTTCTGGTGTCCCTTGGCTCGTGGCTGTGTCGTGCCAGTCTCTGCCTGCACCGTCACGCGGCTTCTTCTCTTCCCCGTGTCTCTTATCTGTCTATGGGCCGTTCTGCCCTGTGTGTCTGTGTCCACATCCCCTCTGCTTTCACGGGGTCCCGAGGGAAGAGGGAGAGATGGCAGATCGGAGAGCCTTGGGGGCTGGGGGACCCCGAGTAGAGACGGGGGGAGGGGTGTCCAAGGCGATGCCAGGCCTCCGGCCGGGAGTCTCTGGGAGGGGCCCGGACCACTGATTGTCAGTGAAGGGCCCAGTTTGGGGCTGCTCGGTGTCAGGCCAGTGAGGAAGTGCAGGACTCTGCGTCTCCTTCCTCTGGACAGAAGCTTCCGGAGCTTTTGGAGACACAGGCTGCCCTCCAGGGTTCCTGCCCTCCAAATCCGTTCTTGTCAGCGAGTTTAAGTCAAGGCTACCTCCAAGCCCCCAGCTCCCTAGGGCCGCAAGAGGGGACAAGGACAGGTAAGAGGGCAGGAGCCCACCATCCAGGCGGTGACGCCCTCTTTTAAATTTGGGTAAACGTCTGGAGCGAACGCTTCTGCCCCCACGGGCTCATCCCTACTGTGCCACATCGACTCGCTTGGCACGTTGAGGCCCAGCACACAGGCTCGTCCCAGCCAGGGAACCGCGCACGAGCTCGGACTCTGCTGCCCTTCCACGAACAGGCCGAGCCGGGGCACCAAGCAGCAGCCGCCCGGAGAGCGCGACCAGGAGCAGCCGCGCTACCCAAGACCTTTTCCTTTTATCTCTCCACAAAGATCCATTCACGCTCATCGATCAGAAGAAACACAGCAGCGAGTTAGAAAAATCCAATAACTGGAGTGTAGCAGGCTGCAAACGAATCCCTGTCCACTTCCCTTGGCTGCCCCGGCGGCATAATTAGGTTATTCCTGGGAGACGAGGGCTCGAGCGCGAGGGAGGGAGGCTGCGGGCACGGGCGCTGGTCTGGAGTAAACTCTGGACACCTGGATATCCCCCCATTGCTCTGTTCCCCCAGGGGCTGGGAGGTGGGGTCCTATGGCTGTGGGTTTGGGGTCCTCAGTTGCCCACGTCCCGCCTCTCGGGGTGCTGACCACTCAGGCTGCTGGAGAGGCGGTCTGCGCTGTGCCCTGCCCCACCATCGGGAGGCTGGGGTCACCCGGTGCCAGGGGGACACCGGGCCAGGGAGGAGGCCAGCGGACAGCTGTCACAGCCACCTGACTGTGCTCTCTGGGCTGCAGTGGGAAGGGGAGTCCGGCCCGGGGTCAGCAGGACCGTGGGAACGTTAGAGCAGGGCCCCGAGTCCGTTGCGGCTGACGACACCGGAGTTGAGGGCACTGGATGGGTGTGTGCCTCCTTCTGAGTCAGGTGCCAAGTGACGGCTCCAAGACCATGGCCTGGTTTATGCCCTTGTGGTGATTTAAAAGCAAATGAGGGCACCTTGAGGTTGTGCTGTGAGTCATTTTCTGCGGCAACTTTCAAATTCTGAGTCCATGATTCCTCTAGCGTCTCCTCGCTTCTTCCTCTCAGCCCCAGGGCTTTCGACTTCTTTCATCAGCTTTAATTTTCTGAATTTGTTTACATTTTTAAACTCTATCTACCTGGCTAGAAAGTAAACTCCATGGCGGCAGGAGCTTTGCCGGTCTCATTTATTGCTGTGTTCCCAGACTGCTGCCTGGCACACAGTAGGTGCATGATAAATATTTATTGAATGAGCAAGTGTCTGATGGGACAAGCACCAGATCCCTGCACAGGAAAACTCTGAATGAGTAAGGCTGCTAGATAGAGCACAGAACACCTTGGTACATTTGGATTTTAGATAAACAATGAATAACCTTTCAACATAAGTATCTCCCAAATATTGCATGGAACATACTTATGCTAAAAAGTATTTTGTTGTTCATCTTAAATGCAAACGTAACTAGGCTTTCTATATTTTTATTTGTTAACCTCACAGCCCTGGCTTTTAGATTTGGGGGAAATTTTTCCTCCTGCTCCCCCCTCCTCCTTCTGCACGGTTCTCTCTCTCCTTCTCAAATGCCCCAGTCACGTCATTGTGCAGTCATGCTTTGGGGCCACCATCTTCCCTTGGCCCCCGGCCCCCTTCCAGGTTTCTCCCTTCTCTCTGCCTGCAGGTACAGCCAGGGGCGTCCTCACACTCAGTCTCCGCCTCCCCACCACCCCCTGTTCCAGCACCTTTGATTTTCCACACCTACCTCCCCACACCCACTTCCCCAAGGTCCCACGTGGCCTCCGTTGGGGATCTCGAGGCTTCTCAGACTCACCAGATTCAGAACTAAACTTTCCAAGCTTAAATGGCCCCACCCTCCCCATCCCAGACAGTGACACCAGGGCTCCCGGATGCTCCAGTCAAAAGCCGAGAGATGCTTTATCCCCCACGCCCAGTCCTTTTCACTCTGCAGTGAGGGACGGACTCCGCAGCCCTGTACTGGCCACACCCTGCACGTTGCACGCAAGGTTTGGCCCTTGACCTGCGCCAGGGTGATAGATAATCTCCCAGCCCCTGGAATTCCTGCCTGGTGAGAGCGTCTTTGTTTACCTGGGGCCTGGGCCACACGGGTAGTCTGTGCAAACAGTGCCACTGACCGTGTGGTATCAGTCTGATCTCCGAGGGGCGGGCACACCAGCTTTCCTGAGCTCTGTGAGCCCTTCCTGCAAATCACTGCACCTGCGGCTGGTCTTGGGGACCCCCGACAACAACCTTCAAAACATTCTGGTGTCCCCACTAAAGACTCCGCTGCTCTCTGTCCCTCCCATACCCTATGAAATGAACCCCTTTTTCAGTTTGGTTTTGAGACACTATCAGATTTCTGAGACAGAATGTTCTCCCTACCACAATAGTTTCAAATTAAAGTCTCCCCAGCCCAGTCTGGGTTGTTTATATCTTGCAAACCCAAATCAAAAACCAGGCAGACAGGCTGGGGGGGTGGGGGTCGTGTGGCCAAGGAGCAGAGCCCAGGTGAGAACCAGCAGGTCACCAGGACCCAGACCAAAGGTTCTGAGGCCAGGATCTGCCAGGAGCCTGGGAACGGGCCCCATCCACTGAAGGGTCCAGTCTGAGCTTGGCTCTGGGGGCAGCTTCAGACTCAGCTCTGTGGGGAGGGACCAACCTGACCAGGCGGCCTCCGACCAGAGGGTCAGGGACATAGTCCTCCGCAGGCTCGTCCAGGCACCAGTGAGACGTGTTCTCTGTGCTCTGACCCTCTGCCCCACGGCCCACTGACCTGGGTCAGGGGACGGCCACAGGCCGTGCTGCGTAGAGCTGGGCCTGTCTCTCTCACATCTGGGCCCAAGGGCACGTCAGCAGTGATGTTTGTAACCTGAGGCTGCAGTAGGGTCTGCGGTGCGGCTGGGGTCTCATGCTGGGGCACCCCAAATCCAAGTTTGGGGGGCCGGGGCAAAGCCAGGTCCCTTGACAGCGGGGCTCTTGCAGCTGCCTGGGTCGGGTGCCTCCCTCCCTTCTGCCATCTCCGTGGTTTGTACACTGGGTCTGGGGGCTGGAATCCTCCCCGTTTCTCACCCAGCAATCCCCACCCTTGCCCAAAGAGGGGACAGCATTTCCCCAGACTTCTCTTGGGTGGAGAGCTCGGCCAGGCGCCAGGTGGCCAGGGAGCCCTCTCGAACGCCCCATGCATTGCCCCCCGCCACCCGGTACCTCATCCCTTGGCCACTCGGGGCTTAGGGAGACGGCAAATGTGACACTAAGACTAATGATTCCATTTCTTCTTTTCCCTTCGTCGCCTCTGGCGTGTGAGATTATTTTGGTTTCAAGGATGGAGGCTGAGGGAGGCTCGGGTGGGCAGGGAGCTGCGGGCAGAGGGGGCACGTCTGTGCCTTCCCCCTCTGCAGCCCAGCTCTGCTGCTCAATCCTTCTCAGGCTTCCGAGCAAGGCTGAGATGGGGCTTTCTGGCTCCCCCAGGTAGGCTGGATCATTCTTTCTCCACGTTGCCGCAGATTTTCGAGAACGGACACCTGTCCTTGTACAAAGCCCACACAGACGTCCTGGTCTTTCCCCCTGGGGTGCCTTGAGGAGAGGGCGGGGCTGGGCCCCAGCTGTGAGGACTCCTTCCGCCCTCAGCGGGGTGTGGGGGGCGTGTGGGGAGGGGAAATGGAGGAACAGAAGGAAGCCGGGCATGGACTCGTGGACAGGCACAGAACTAACTACCATGGGGCTACTTTATGTCTGCACATAGTGTGCATTACTCCAGGTATGTCGTGTGCGCAAGCGTGCAGTGTGCTGTGTGCATTGTGTGTGCGCACGTACAGAATACAGACACTGCGGTGCGTGCTACAGGACAGAGGTGCAGCGGAGGGACGCCGCGCACGGTGAGCAGCCTGTGCAAGCGGCCGTGTGTCAGCCGGGGACGCAGTAAGTTCCTGTCGAATGGGCTGGCTGAGGAACGCGGGTGTCGGCACTGGGACCAGACGCTGGGGCGCTCATAGGCGAACACTGTGGGGACACAAGCTGTCCTCGCTCTGTGCCTTCTGTGGCTGACGGATTGCTCCCGAGGTCACGGAGCTCCTGATAAATTACCGGGGCTTGTCACTCTCCGGGTCCGGGGCTGGCAGCTTGAGGAGTAAGGAGAACACGGGACGCCTGGACTCCGCCCCGACACGTGAGCAGGGGCAGTTCTCCCAGGTGAAGCTCCTCTGCCCGCAGTCGGGCGGGGCGGCCGCCTCCCAGCCCCAGACAGCGGCGGGATGGAAACGCAGGCAGTGGGGCTGTCCTGGTGTGGAAGAACTTCCCGTCAGACTGCAGGGCTTGCTCTGCCGCTCGGAACCACTCTCACCTTCGGTCTTTCGGACTCGGTGTTCCAGAAGCCCCGGGAAGCAGGTGGCCCCTGTGCAGGCCGGGCGGACGTTAGGACATGTGGCACTGAGTGAGGAGGGCTGTCCTGGTGTCAGTGATTCCAGTGTGCTCACTCTTGCACGCACACACACCCAAGCATGCACATACAGGAACACACGTGCTATCACACTCACATACTCCACACCCATGCACTCACATACATATACACACAAACTTACACAAAAATGCACACACTCACATGTGCTCACACACTCACACATGTACACATTCACATACACACACGTGATCACACACACTCACATGCACTCACATATACCTACACGTAAGCTCACACATACTCACCATACACTTGCACAATATACACTCACACATGCACACTCATGCATACACTTATTCACACGCACACACACTCAGATAGTAGACGCTCACATATACACACATACACACATTCATACACACACATTCACACATTCCCGTTGGAGAAGGGGTGGCGTGAGCCCCCTTCTCCGTTCTCACGGGACAGGACGTGGCAAGCAGGGAGGCCCAGCAGAGAGGTGCCTCTACCAGCCGACAGGCGGCTGCCTCAGGAACGTGACCCTCACGTCCCACAGCCAGGGAGAGAAACGCTGACGCCCGGGACGAGGAAACGTCCTCCGCAGAGCTCTCCAAAGCCCAGCTCTTTGAGGGCCCCGTTCTCCCAACTAAGCCTGTTTTCCCTTCTGTGCCAGTGACACGATTCATGAACGTGTCCCGTTTCTTCCTGCAAAGCCGTCAGCGCACTGGAGCTCCATTTTCGTCCTGCGCTTTGTGATGACGGGATGAATCCATTCCAGTTCAGAAGCAGCTGCTCTAATTTGTGCATCCAGTTCCATGTTATTTCTCCACCGTGTATCCTGGGGCCCATCCAGCTGTTGGGATTAAGTTGGTGCAACCTGTATCCACCCAGCAGGGACATGCGCGAATGTCTAAGTCACCTGGACTCTGTCTCCACTGCAGCGGGCGCGCTGACGTGTAATTCCCACTGCAACTTCCCGGAGCTAGCGCAGACTCTGGTCATGGACTGGGTCCTCTGTGTGTGTCAGACACCAGCTGCACCTCGGGGGTCCCCAGCTGCCTGCACTTTGGGCCAGATTCACCCTCCTTGATCCTTCCCCAAATCCATGCTGGTTCTTCTGGAAGTGTGCTGACAATAACTACTACAAAAAGCAGGCCTCAGAAAAAGCCATGACCTCCAGGAATTTAGAAGCATCCACAAAACACACGATGAGTGTGTTCAACAATGAGACTCAAAGCAGGGCTGCCCCTGGATCAGCCCCTCCTGTCCCCAGAGGTTCGTGTGTGTGCGCCCTCCTGTCCCCAAAGATTCGTGTGTGTACGCCCTCCTGTCCCCAGAGGTTCGCGTGTGTACGCCCTCCTGTCCCCAGAGGTTTGCGTATGTGTACCTGCAAGTCTTGAATTCTCTGCTCAAGCGCTGTTTCCTCAGGTCCTCTCTCCGAAGACCCCGCTCGCGCCCACCTGCACGGTGCTCCGCCCTGGCTGCACCTTCTTCCGCATCGAAGTGCTCGTCGCCCTGTGTGTTCAACCTGGCTCCGTCCATCTGCGTCCCATCAGCGTCCCATCCGAGAGCACAACCTCCGTGAGAGCGGGCTCTGCTGGATTCATTTATCTCCACGTGTCCTGCAGCTGATGCAGATGTGAGGCGCTTGCAAACGCTTGTTAGTCGGCGTTGCACAGCTAAGCCGAGTGTCCGCTCCAGGCCAGGCAACCTGTAGGCACAGGAAGCTGACCTTCTGTGATGTCCTTGAAGAAATTCTTAAATGAGGGTATTAACATGGAGTGTGTTACCTGCCAGCCTCGAGGTGCTGGGATCCCACGCCGAGAGCCTTGAGCTTTAGTGACGCTGTTGGAACTCCAGGCGCTGCGGGGCTGGGCTAGTCCTCCAAAGCTCCACTTCGATTGCTTTATTGGGTTCTTTGAAAGGTTGGTTAGACATCAGATCAGGAAAATCACCGATGTCACCCACCGAGACAATGAGGAAAATTTGTGAAAGATCCCCTATGGGACTGCAACTCAAGGTGGGAAACACACAATGGGAGATTCCCCGGGCATGGGAGCTAAGATACGTTTATTTTCCACCCCCATTCCTGACTGGAGGGGTTATCAGTAATCACATTTCCAAGGTCATGGGTGACCTTGAGCCGACCAGGCAGTGGAGGTGGATGCAAGGGACGCTCTCGTGAGTTGAGATGCTTCTCGGCACGCAAGTGCGGGGCAGCGTCCTCAGGACACTTGACTCAGCATAGCTGTTGGCCACCTGGTCGTTAGAGAAACACCACAGTGCCAGGTAAGGGCACGGACTCCGCAGCCACACCGCGAAACTGGCACTAAGTCACGTTCTGCCACTTACTAGGGATGTGTGTTTGTTTGGGCTGCGATAACAAAACACCCCTGACTGGGGGGCTTCCACCAACAGACGTTCATGTCTCACGGTTCCAGAGGCTGGGAAGTCCACGGCACCAGCAGGTTGTGTCTGGGAGGCCTGGTCTCTGCTCAGTTGAGAGAAGTGGCGGCTTCTCCCTGCAGTCTCACGTGGTGGACAGGGCCAGCTGGCTCCCTCGGCCTCTTCTGTAATCCCGTCCACAGGGCTCCGCCCCCGGGACCCAGCCAGCTCCCACTACCATCGCAGTGGGAATTAGGTTCCAATGTATTAGTTGTGGGGGAGACAAACCTTCAGACCATAGCAGAGTCTAATTCGCCTCTTTGTGCCCAAGTTCCACATCTGGAAATAGGGGTAATTGTGCTTTATATATATAAAATACATACACACACAGACACGCACATATATATTCACACACATACATGTATGCACACACGCATACATACACATGTATACATACACATAGATGTATATACACACACATGTTAATTTATATACTAATCTATGTAAAGTTCTGAGAACACACTCAGCACTCAGCCCGTGTGTGGGTTAGGATGATTCTTTGCCAGGGGAGAGCAGGCCTGCTTCCTACCCACCATCTTCCATCCTTATCTGAAATATCTGTCAGGGAAAATGTGCACAGAGAACAAGTAAAACAAAATACATCTATGGTTCTGCAATGGAGTTTGGGGTCAAAGACCCACCAGTGGTGCTGATTAGGCTGAACCTCAAAGAGACGTTTTCTCTGTAAGCGAGGTCACCTCAACTGGCCTAAGCCCCACTGAACGGGCGCCCAGTGCCCCGGGACACATCCAGTGTCCCCTCCTCGCAGTGGCTCCCACTTCCAGGAAGACATCACCCTTGACCTTTACCAACTGGAAGCAATGCTGTCCGCCCCCGAATTCAATTTAGGCGAGCGAGGAAGGGGTGGACTCCATGTGAGCAGGCACCTCCCTTGACGTCTCCACGGCATCTCAGACTCCACAGCACAAATCCCCCCAGGGCCTTTACTGTCTTTCAGAACAGTAATCAGCAGCGATTATGTCAGCGGTTGACTTGTTGACTTGTTTATTGCCTGTGCTTCTCAGGAGAGAGTGAGCCGACTGCTCATTCATCCTGTGCTCCTGCCCCCACCTCAAGGCCTTGGCGTAGTTACTCGTCCTGCTGGGACCCTTCCTGTCCCCTCCCCAGATCCGTCTCACCCCTAGATCTCCCTATAGTTATGACTTGCTCCAGCACCCAGCCCTCAGGCTCGGTGGCCACAGGCTCTCTCGGCCACATGGAAGCTCTCTCGATAGCACCTGCATTCCCGGCAGTGGGAGCTTTTATTCAGCATCACATATCAGTTGTTTGCCCCCCCGCTGGACTCCAGGCTCCGTGCAGCCTGAACTGGGCTGTTTGCTTCAGCGTGCTCTTCTCCATACCCGCAGGCCTGGCCCAGAGGAGACGCCCCATCAGTAGGCCTCAGAACCCAGCGTGCAGTGGGCAAGGCGGACAGGCACACAGCAGCCGCGACGCTGTTTCACTGAGCTCAGGGAACCCGGTGGGGCTGCGGTGTAGCTGCCTTGGGAGCATCAGGGAGGATATCTGAGGATGATGCCACCATAGTGACAGTGACATCTCCTTCTGGGGCCATCACCAATGACTCGAAACCCATCGCTTCATAAGGCAATTAGGATTGTTTTTCCCCAAAACTGTCGTTTGGTGCTGGCCTACACCGAAACCCATAACCCCTTTTGCTGCCCTGTCTACCGCCTTGTAAAACCTCCTCTCTGCTCTGTTCCACGGACTCGCAGCTTTCACCTCAAGACAGACGCTCAGAGCCATTTCTGAACATGCAGAAGTCATGACTCGGTGACTCTTTTAGAAAATTTGTCAAATTTCCAATGTATTTAGTCTCAGCAACAATTCCTCGGGGCCCATCACTGGCTCTTCTCCATGTCGAGACTTCATTTTTCTTCTGCCTTTAATATCCTTCTCCATGTACAACACAACATGGCCTCAAGCATATTTTAATTCTTTTGTAAGAGACTTTTTATTAAACTTGATTTAAAGAACTCCGAAAATCTAAATTCTATCCACTGATTCCCTGAAAAACATGTGGCCCTGAGAGGCCTTAGAAACAAAATAAAACAAAACCCCAGGGCCCAGATCTTGGTTTCTGAATCCTGTTCCAGCTAACAGGGACCAGAGCTTGTTGGAGAAATGGCCGAGTCCGGGTCTGGGGCAGGGAGGATGTGGGGGCCCCGGCTCGTGTCGCTGCGCCGACCGAGTCAGTGAATGTGAGTGGAAGGACACGCGGCCAACCTGATGGGGTCCTACTGGCCCAATGTGGGACGACGTGAGCATCAGAGAGAATGGAGATGGTGATTGGTGGTAAGACATTGAGGTTAAAAAAATCCCTCCGTCCATAGGGGTCCTCAGAAAGGGTTTTGGGAGGGGTGGTGGATGGACCGTTCTTTACAGAAAAAAAGAGAGCTAACAGGTGTCGGCGCAGCCTTGGGATTAGAACCTGACTGTTTGCAGCCACTACTGTACGACAGGCCGCAAGCAGGGCGGTCAGCAGCGCTGAAATCTTGGGGTAGAAGTTGAGGGTTGTTATGGGCTAGACTGTGCTCCTCCCCCAAATTTGTCTGTTGCAGCCCTGACCCCAGGACCCTGGAACGTGGCTATGTTTAGAGACAGGGTCTTCAAAGAGATAATTCAGTTAAAACGAGGCCAGTAGGGTGGGCCCTACGCCAATGTGACGGCTGCCCTTACAAGAAGAGGCGATCAGGACACGATGTGCAGACAGGGACAATCCTGGGAGAGCATGGGAGACTGCTGCGGGCCCCCAAGAGAGCCAGCCCTCCTGGCACCTTGATCTTGGGCGTCCCTTTCCAGCTGTGTAAAATAAATAAATAAATGGTACTTGTTGTTTGGGGCCCCCGTGCGTGTTACTGTTTGTGCAGCTGCCCGAGCTGACCCACAGATACCTCACTCGCGTGAAGGGCAGCTTCCCGGTCGCTATGATCACCAACGGCAAAGGTGCCTTTCCATGAAGAGGTCAGGTAGGCACCACTCTGATTGGTACTGGGACAGAGTGACATCGTGTGTACTGGGAAGACTCAGTGTTTGGACAAAAACGCTTCACCCGAATTTAATGTTGGGGAACAATCGGACAGATCCAATTTGGGGTTTCCACAGAACAGCTGTCCCGGATGCTTCAAAACGTTAGTCATCAAACATGAATAAAATAAAAAATAGAGCAAGGAAGCTGTTCTGGACTAAACTAGACAAAGAGTCACGTCGACTAAATGCAATACGTGATCTTTGATAAGAGCCTGGATTTCAAAAGTAAGCTGTAAAGGACATTAGAGGACAGACTGGGAAAATTTAGATTAGGACTGTGTATAAGATTAATATTATTATACTAATGCATAGAGTAAAAATGGCAAGTTAAAGCCAGTGTAGTTCTGGGTACTCCTGTTCAGAGCCCAAGTCATCATCATCACACTCTGTTAGGTGGCATTTGCATAAGTGTTAATGACTCCACTGTTTATTTTAGGCTCTGCAACCTGCGGCTACAGAGGTGAGAACACTGCCTGTTACTTCCACTGTCTCCTTGGGGATGGAAGTCAAAGGCCCTCAGGCCAGGACAGCAGATCTCCAGATTGTCCTGAGGTGTCCTCGGGCTCAGTGGTGCTGCAGTTTCAAAACTCAGGGCAGGTGGAGCCTACTGAAGATGGTTACCGCTGGTCGCCGCCTCCGGAAGTAGAGGGTCCCCTTCACATTCGATGAGTGCAGTCCGTGTCCACTAGCCAGGACCACAGACCTAATTCCCAGGGCCACAGTGGACTGAATGCTTGTGTCCCCAAAAATTCTTATGTTGAAAGCCCAACCCCAGAGAGGATGATATTGGAGGTGGGGCCTTTGGGAGATGATTAGGTCATGAGGGTGGAGCCCTGGGGAATGGGATTAGTGTCCTTACAAAGGTGGCCAAGGGAGCTGGCCAGCCCGGTCCACCATGTGAGGACGCAGGGATAAGGTGCCGGCTGTGAACCAGGAAGGGGCCTCACCAGACACGGACCTGCTGGCACCTGACCTTGGACTTCCAGCCTCCAGAACCGTGGAAATGCATTCCAGTTGTTCATTAGCCACCTCACCTACGGTACTTTGTTAGAGCAGCTGGAACAGGCTAAGACAAGGCCCAGTGCACGATGGCCACAGCAGAGCACTAAACCGGGGGCAGGCGTAGCCCTCTGAGCGCGGGGCCCACAAGGGCACAGATCTTGTGCCATGGGGCTGACTTCCACGTGTGAGCAGCTCCAGCCACATTCCCGGGTGGTTGGGTCTCGTGTCTTTGTCCCCACACCTCCATGAGATGAGCCGGCAGCAGAACAGTGTGGGGCGCACGTTCCCTCCAGGGCTTTCCACTTTCCTGACCCTAAAGGTGTGAAGTGGGATAAGGAAAACAAAGTGACAAATGACAAGAGATGGAGAAAAGCCAGTTGGCCTCTGACAGTGGCTGCTGGGAGACCCTCTGTAAGAAACTTCAGTTAACCTCCTCCCGCTACGGTTTTATTAGTTACCGTTCTCCCGAGGGAACTAGGAAAGCCTCGGAGACAGCTCTCCTTGGATGCTGCGCTGGGTCTAGACCATCGTCCCCGTGACAGCTTCAGCCATGGGAAAGCGCAGCCATGCTGAGGACGCCTGGTCCACGGGGGAGTTGGAGGAAGTTAGAGGGACAGCAGGTGAATGGTGACAATTTCGCCTCCTGTGATTTGCATGTCATGAATATTCAGGCATCTCCTGAGCATTTATGCAGATGAGCAAAAGTGGGCACCATGCCCCACAAAACTTGGGAGTAGCAAGGAGACCCCCGGGTCACCAGGGCTTGAGCTTTCAAGATGGTTTAGCAGTTGACGCAGGTTCATGGTGCTGGGGAGACGGGCCCTGGACGTTCCTGCTGTGAACTGGGTGAGTCTGTATTTCCTTTCTTGTTTGTTTTTTGTATTGTGTTCAGAAGGCAGTGTGAGATCCACTCTCGTTGCAGCGTTCTGCGTGTTCCATGCAGGTTGCTCCACGCGGGCGTGACGCGCAGCAGCTCGCTAGGATGCACCCGTCGCCTAACTGGGACTTTACACCCACCAGACAGCAACTCCCGCCCTCTCCGATCCCTGCAACTGCTTCCGTTTCTTGCTCTGATGAGTCTGAATATTTCAGATCCTGCATATCACGACAGCCAAGATGTGGGAACAACCGAGATGTCCGTCAGTGAATGGACGCTTTTTGAAAACGTGGGGCACGTTCACAACGGAATACTATTCCGCCTTGAAAAGGAGGGCGATCTTGCCACTCGTGACAACATGGACGAACCCGGAGCACATCAGGCGACCTGAGACAAGCCAGACGCAGGAGGGCAGATACAGCAGGAGGCCAGCTACGCGGAGGAGTCTGCGATTCGGCAGTTACTGCCTCTGCTCATCCCATGTGGGTCTGTGGAAGGTGGAGCTGGTTTGGCGCATCCCCGATGGGTAGGAGGTCAGCACCCCATATCTGCACGGGGCAATGCTTGTTCCTGCTGCCTCTGCTCGGCCGAGTCTAACCCTGCGCAGCTGCAAGGAGACCCAGCCTTGCTCTGGGCTGCGTGGTGCAGGGGGCTCTAGGGGTCAGAGTACCCAGGACAGGCTCCTGTGACGCTTTTGTTATGTCTTTGGCACCCGTGGGGGCCCATGACAAACCACCTTTCTGGGGGAGGATGGGGGGAGATGCCACACGATCGCCCCTGGCAGGAGGAGAGACACTCACACGCCAGGTAACGCGCAGAGCACAGAGGTGATGCCAGGTATCTTGCCCTTTCCGGCGACGTGGCTGAAATGAAAGTCACAGGTACCATAAACTGTCGTGTCAGGACTTTCTGCTTCCAGCCCTAATGACGACGCGGGAGCCACCGGCAAGGGCTGGGGAATCGATTTGTGGCAGATTTTCAAGCACGACACAGACTGGTCTCGCGGTGATAAGAATCCCTTCTCTTTCAGAGACTTGTTGGTTCAAGATGATTTCAGCTCCGTCTCCTCCTTGGAGCCTCCCAGCATCACGGGGAGTTCGAACATGAATTACGACCCCGACTGTCACCTCACTTCCCATAGGAGCGGCCAGATGTCTAGGCTTCCTTGCCTGAGGTCACTCACAGGGACCACGGCCTGGCTCTTCTAAGTCTTGAAGCTGCCATTTGACCTGGCTCCTAGGGGCCAAAGGTCAGGGCTCAGATGGGCAGGTTGCAGTCAAAGTTGGAAAGTCACCTGTGTGGCCTGGAGTCAGCAGGGTCAGAACCGGGCCATCAGGAACATTGGCGTTTCTTGACTGAGGTTCACTGGGCTGTCCCTGGGGCCCCCTGGTCCCATCTCTGCTTCTGCCCTGTGCTCCCTGCATGGTCCACAGGCAGGTGTGTGGTCAGTGAAACTCCCACGGCTGACCAGCCGCGACCTCTGCATCCCCCAGCCCAGACTGGGGACAGCGCGGTGTTGGACGATGGCCAGGTGACCACCTTCGGGTGCCTGCACCGAGGCAGGCAGGAGGGGTATGCTGCACAATGTGGGCGTGTGGCCTCTGCTGAGTGGTGTAGCGGGGGCTGGTTTTAAGAGAACAGGGCCCTATGCAGGGGGTGCAGACTGGCACCCCCATGTGTGCTGCAGGCCAAAGCCAGGCCTGCACCCGTCCTTTCTCAGGCAAAGGGGCTGCGATGCATCATCACCCTCACGTTTTACTGGGGAAAGGCGAGGACAAGGCAGCCTGCAAGGACAGAGGCCAAGCGTGCACAGGCCCCCAGACGGAAGCACGCCACGTTTCCATTCCAGGGAGCAAGGGATTTGGAGCTTATCACATCCGTGAGATGATGCTGGTGGAAAACACACAGGAATTTAGAAAATATCTGAGATGAATTCATGGATTCTGAATTTATAATAAAATTGCAGGGAAACTAGGCCTTTTGTGGGGGCGAGGGGAACATAGCCTCAGTCTGGTGTTGATTTCAAAGAGCGCGGCCTTGAATTCTCAAAACACTGCCCTTGCGTGGCTCTCGGAAGGAGAGCTGTGTTGATGTCGTGATCCTGCTATTTTTACAGCCCTGAGCTGAGGGAGGTGTGAGACAAACTATTGCAAACCAGCAAAACGTTCACACTCTGAGGACAGCCCCGGCTTCTTTGTGCCCTGGGGACAGAGGGCAGAGTGTGTGTTTTTCACAAGGACCTGGAGACGTCTTGCTCATCAGGGACCCGCCAGGAGCTGGTGATGGCGAGAATGCATTCGGGCCCAACCAGCCTCCTCTGCCCTCCGGGGTGGAGGCCTTCGCAGCCCCCACGCTCCTGCACAATCCACATTTCTGGGAAAGGATAGAACTGCTACAGAGGCCTCGACCATGGACATGGTTCTGACCAGGGTCTCCCCGTGACCAGCTGGGAAGGAGACCTGCTTACTCCACGGTCCTACCAGAGCCAGAGGGGTGTGTAGACCAGAGCTTCTCAACCCTGGTGCAGTTGACATTGGGGCAGGACGCCTCTGCTGTGGGGTGTTGTCCAGTGCATTGGAGGATGTTTATCACCACCCCCGACTCCCCTCGGTGTGACAAGCAAAAATGTCTCAGACACTGCGAGACACCCCGGGGACAGAACCGCTCTGGATGAGAGTTATAGCAGTAGACCCGACAAATCGCCCTCTCAACAGAGCTTAGCAGCAAGTATACAGACTTTTTGTCCAGTCGAACGGTGTGGCTTAGACAATCTAGAAGCTTCTGGGATTGCTCAGCCATGACACAGCCACTTCTGACGTGTGGGAGCTCATCTGCCTGCCCACGGGCCCTGTAACGTGACAGAGGGTGACTGTGCCACTCAGACAGAGTGAATGAGACCTCCCGCCTCAAGCAACACTTTAGGATCCGTCTAGCAAGGGGCTAGAAGCCTGTGGTTCAGAGTGACCCCAGGCCCTGCTACTGGGAACCGCGACTTCCCGAGTCTGTGTCTGTGTCCGGTTGAGAGGTCAGCCTCTCAGCTTCCCGGCCATCCTCTCTCCGTCTTTCTCTCCTCAGACCTGCTCGATACCACCCGGCCCGTCAAGGTGCCTGAGTGCCTGAGGACACATGGAGTCGCCTGCAATCCCAGGCGGGTGGGATGGGGCAGATGCATGTCATGGGTAGTTGTCCCCAGCTCTGCTCTGTTGTCCTAGTGGGGCGGTCAGGCCATGCTGACACGTGGAGACAAATAGCCGTAGCAGAGTCAGGTGGACACAGGCGACAGAGCTGTGGGATGCACGTGTCCGTGTGGCTCCAGGGAAGGTAACCTCCCCAGGAGACTCCTGTGGGGGCCATCACCCTGGTCAGAGGTCAAGGAACACAGCAGTGGGGGGGTGTGGCACAGCCCTGCGTGGGGAGCGGAGTGGACGGGCTGCAGCCAAGGGTGGCCTCTGCCAGTTTCCATAGAGCCTGTGGGCAGAGAGTGGTTTTTACATTTTTAAATGGTTGAAAAATAAACCAAAAGAAAAATTCTTTCATGACACATGAAAATTCTATGAAACTCCCATCTCAGTGCCCGAAACTGAAGTTCTGCTAGGGGATGCGGCAGTGCCCATCATGGACGTATGGTGGTGGCTTTCGAGCTCCAACAGCGGAGTTGAGTGGTCACTGCAGACGCCACGCAGTCTGCGCAGACGAAACCCTGGCTTTTGGTCCCTTTACAGCAACGGTGTGGCCACCCTCTGTTGGAGGCAAACAGCTGGCATCGGAGGGAGGGCTCAGGGGGGCCGAGCAGGAGGGAAGTGTGGAGAAGCTAAGTTGGGCGTGAGAGGCCGTGTGCACTCTGCAGCGGGAGGCGCCGGAGCCAGCTAGGCAGAGATGGGGAGGAAGCAGGGGTTTGGGAGGAGCTACATGTCTGGAGGATGTGGACGTCTGACCGGAGCTCAGAGACCAGAGATGGTCAGGATTTGTCACTGCATTTCAGGTTGTCGATAGAAAAAACCCAAACTCTGTGAAATAATTGCAAGAGGTTCATTCCGGGGTGAGTATGTGCCACCATAGCGACTATAGCAGTGTGTGCAGCTATTGGCCCAGTGTCGAGAGGTCGTGAACAAATGGTTGGAGGGGCAGGGTTACGGTTGGTTTCACACATTTGTGGGGACAGGAATTCCTGGTAAAACCATAAATCAAGGCATGGACGGCACACGTTGGTGTGGCCTCTAGACTTGGGGCTTAAAAGTCGTCGGTGGGTTTTAGAAACTCTTTAGGTAGCAATTGATTGAAGAATTAAGCTCTGTCTAAAGAACTCGCGTGGGGAGAAAGGGTGCGCGAGTTAGGGATGGGGTCTGCCAGGAGGCTCTTCCATCTGTCACGGGCTCCCACCCCAGAATCAGGCTGGAAAGTCAGCCATATTCCACCGGGTTAACGAAAACCTGTTCAAGGAGATTGTGTCTTTTGTAGGCAGGACTCACTGAGCCTCTTAGAAGGAAATCTGGGCAAGACAGAAAAACCGTCAGAGTCCTCAGGGGCCCTCTGCAGGCTCGGCATCTCCAAGCCCTCCCCGGGTGGGGAGAGTGAACATAGCCCAGGAGCATCTGCCCTGACAGCACCTCCCATGTGTCTGGCTTCTGGGGTCTCATCCACCTGGTGCAGACTCGCCTTCCCTTTCCTGTCCCGGCACAGGGTGCACAGGTGAGTGAGGGAATGAACAGGTGCATAGACAGAGGGTCCCAGCTCTTGGACGTTAGCAGGAGAGTGACAGTGGCCCTGGCCCAGTCTTCCCTTTGTAGCTGGGAAACGTGAGACTACAGTGGGTAGGAACTGCTAAATGGATAGCCCGGATGTGCCCAACCTGGGCCTCTGATCCCAGCCCTGTGCTGCACCGCAGCATCTCACCCCACTTTCTTTAGAAGGACGCCCCCAGGCAATGCCTTCCCCTCCTGCACCCGGCCCTCCCCTCACCCACTCAGCATGGGCCGGGGGACCCAGGGCTTCTCCCTTAGGATCCAGAGATGGCTGGGCCCCTCCACTCCCCCAAGCGGCGCCTGCTTTGCTGGGCGGTGCTAATCGAACTTGAGGAGGAGAGCGAGGCAGGTTTAACTATCTAGATGCAATTTGCATATAAAGCTATGAAGTGAAGCAGGCAGACTTTCTATTACCCAGTCGATAAATGAGCTCTTTTCCCAGCAAAATGGCTTTCTGGAGAAAAGCAATAGCCCGTGAGAGGAGGGACAGCGGGCCTGGCTGCAGCGAGGCTGCTGGGAGGAGCTCTCCACGGTGCTGCTGCCCCTGGCCGGTGACGGTGGCTCGTCCTGAAGAGGGGCTGCAGCAGGCACCTCCCCACCTGTCCTCGGGAGCAGAAGGCCTGGCTCTGAACCTGCAGCCTGCAGCCTCTGTCTCCTCCGGGCATCCGGAGCTGAGGGGCACAAGTGTCTGTCCTGGAGGAGTCACTGCCTTTGGGAACGCAGCTAGAGCCAGGACCCCTGTGATGGTCAGAGTTAAACCTCCACTCTGCAGATGAGAGGTCAGGGGAGTTCCCAAGGTCACGGGCACATGTGCGTATGTGCCCGCGAGTGTGTGTGTGCACGGTGCCCAGCCTTCTGCAGGACACCTCCCAGATCAGTATGCCCCCCACCACCCCATGGCGGCAGGAGCCCCAGTAGAGTCCCTGCGACTTGCACAGACGGTGGGTGTTGGACTTGAAATCGTCCCAGTCTCTGCCTGTGTCTCCGTCTCATCCCCACATTGCAGGCCGAGAGACGGCACCACGCTTGCTGCGAGTGAAATGTTTCCTAATGGGCTGCTTTGAACACGCCTAAGTGCTCTGCACACGCGGGCCTTGGTTGGTTTCTGCTGATCCAGTTGTAGTGCCTAGACTTAAGGAAGTGTTGGCTGGGCCTTTGTCCAGAGGCTGCCAGCCACAGTGGGGGTAGCACCCCAGGAAGGACAGTGGCCCCAGGAGCAGAAGCAATGGCAGAGGCCACTGACTGGTCCAACAGTGACTGCGCCACCGAGGTAAAGGACAGAGTAGTCTCAAGGCCCCCACAGCATGGGACAAAGCTCTCTGTCTCTCAGCATGTCACCCCAAAAAGGTGTGTCTCCCTCCCAATCCTTGTAACCTAGGGGACTTTATTTGGAAAAAAGATCTTTGCAAAGGACAATAAGTAAAGGATCTTGATGTGGCATCATGTTGGATGTGGGCGGGTCCTAAGTCCCATGACAAGCATTCTAGGAAGAGAGGACACCGAGACACAGAGGACACGACCATGTGATGACAGAGGCAGAGACTGCAGTGACTTGGCCACAAGCCCAGAGATGCCCGAGGCCACCACAGCTGGAGGAGTCAGGAGGATCCTCCTCTGGGGCCTTTGGAGGGTGGCCCTGCTGACACCCGGATTTGGGCTTCAAGGATGAATTTAACCTACAAACTCACATCCCAACCAGACTCTGGCTGCAGTGTCCCAAACACCCTCTCCCTGTTCCTTCTTACACGACAGTTTCTCAAGACAAGGGGCCAGCACCTTCTCCGGACAGGGCCGGAGAGAGCGCTCTGGGCTCGCCAGCCGCTGCTCGACTCCACCCCCGCGGCACAAAAGCAGCCAGAGGCCACGTGGATGTGGATGAACGTGGCCACGTTCCTGTGAAACTTCGTTTGTGGATGCTAAAATTTGATTCTAGTGTCATTTTCACATATCACAAAATAACATCTATCTTTTGATTTTTTTCCCAACTATTTAAAAATGTAAAAGCCGTTCTTAGCTCGCAGGCTGCTCAAAAACAGGGGGTGGGCCAGATTTGGCCACAGCCGTAGTTTGCGACCCCTGAGCTAGAAGAATCACAAGACTGCAGTGTGTGCGAAGGAGGGGACACCCCCTGGCCTCGCCGCTCACAGGGCCTGCCACACCGTGGCTTTAAATATGGGCCGTCTTTAATGTTGACGAGCTCAATGAGAAACAGCTTGAGACGGATTTGAAACAGCTTTGGATGGAAAAGTTGGGCATATTAACTGCCACTTCTGGCGAGCTGCCTTTTTCCTGCGTCCACACAGGCAAAAGCCTTGTCGTTTTTAGATGTGAAGTGTTTTTCCCAAGGAAGGCTGCAGGCACCTGTCCTGGTTGCACTGTCTGGGGGCTGTGAGTGAGGTGCGGAGGCTGCTCTGTGATGTCCTGGGGCTCTGGCTCTGTCTGTCTGTCTGTGCATGTTTTGGCTACAGGGCCCCTGTCTGGGGACAGGGAGGGCAATGAGTTACCAGGCGAGCTGGGAGGCAGGGAGCGCGCTCCTGCCTGGACCCAGGGAAGGCAGGAGGTTAGTTGTTGGTGCGTGAGGTATGGCCCCACTGGGAGCCCGGGGCTGGGGTCAGTTGTCGGAGGAGGCAGCTCGCTGGGACCTCAGCAAATGGTACCGTCTCTCCACCGAAGTGCAAGGCCAGCAGAAGAAGGAGCAGCCCCCACTGTTGCTTCTATTTGCAAGAAGCTGGCCACAAACGCGAGCTCCACTGCAGCTGGGAGTCACTCGGAGCTCTTTCCAGACTCCTGCTCCAAGGAGCACCCCAGTCAGCTTTCCTAAGGAGAAAGTTTAAATGCGGGTCATACGCGATGAAGGCAGCTGCTGATGAAGACAGTCGGACAGGGTAGGGCAATCTACGAAGGGAGAAAGACAAGACTAAATATTCTAAACTTTAACCGACACGGCATTAATCATTCGTCCTGAGAAAAACACCGTGATCCAGGCAACACAGGCACGTTGCATTAATGCATTAATGAATCAGACCTCCGACCCCCGCCAAGGTTGAGCACCGCGGCTTCCCCAGGCAGCTCTGCTGCGGACAGTTCCACACGTCTGCTCAGTTCCTGAGCACGGAACGAAGGCTTATTAAGCACGCAGGAAGCGCCGCGGGGATCCTGTAGGCTGCCCACTGTGGTTCCCTCCGATCATCGTCCACTTTGTGGTGCTTAACCCAGACGCCAAGCGCCGCGCCACAGCTGTTTGCAGGAGCCGGGTCTGGGCAGCGCGGGCTCCCCTGGGGAATAGACGGCCTGTCCCTGCCAGGCTGGAGCTGACAGCTCCGCAAACCTTCAGGTCACAGGCGACCCCTCTGGGGAGCTGGCAAAGACTCCCTGACATCAGGGGAGACAGGGCCGCCCCAATAAATCATCCTCAGCAGAGACACGTGTGACGGCTCCAGGGTGGCTGATGAGCCGACCCTGGTTTCTGGGACCAAGACCACCTAGAGCCCTGCAGGTGGAAGCCCCTCAATGGGTCCTAGGGGGACAGTGGTGGAAACAGAGATGGCAGTTGACAAAATTGCACTGACATCAGCTGCAAAGCACCGCAGTCTTTGCGAGAGTCCACTCAGCTGTTTCCCGCTAACTCAGCTACCTGCTCCAGCTGGAATCGTCCCTCACATGGTCCCCAGGCTTCTCTGGTGACCTTTGTCCCTCCTTCTCACCCAACTTTCCTAGAGCTTCGTAAATGACCTCAACCTGCCTGTCCAGCCGCCCAGCCTTGCCTCTCGGGGCTTCTCCCCCAAGAGAACTGCGGTGGTTTTTCCTATAGCGATGTTGTCGTCGCCCTCAAATTCCCTTCAGACCTGTGCTCCATGCTGGTCTCCCACAAGGGCTCTGTGACTCCTCCAGCAAAGGCCTGGTCAGCCCCGTGTGCACGGCTGGTGGCACTTGGTTACGGAGAATCGCTGTACAACAGGGCAGGACGTGTCCTCGGCAAGGGACTGTAAACTCAGGGGGAGAAGAGACGGCATCTCTCTCTTTGAACTCTCTGTTGGAAGAGCTAGTGAATGGTTTGTCACCTGGGTCATCATTTGGTGATTTGAGAGTCTAGTTTGGGTTGAGAGAAAGGAAAGTCATCAGGAAATAGGGAGATACAAGACAAACGCAGTGTTTCCTTTTTGGAGAGAAGAAATGTTCTAAGGAGGAACATGAAATTGGTTTGAGGGAGAAGTTCCAAACTAGGGGCACAAAGATGAGACACCCTCTGCCACTGTTGCCGTGGGAGTCAGTGGCCTAGTTTTCTCAGCCGCATCCTGTTCGCCCTGGCCAGGGGTACCTCGACGTCACACATCTCTGCAGGATGCCATTCAGACCGGAGGTTCTGAGCTGTTTGGAGGGCTTGGTGCTGTGGTCATTATTACTGAGTTGGAGTTTGGACAAACGACAAGCGTCTTGGTGGCCAGGCACAGCCTCCCAACCGGGGCTGCTGGAGGAAGGGGACTTCTGTGAGTGATGGGGACGTACACAGGCGGTCAGCAGCCTGTCCACCACACAGGCCGGAGCTGCCCGGGAATCTGCCGCACGTCTGATCCGTGTTCTGGCTGCTCTCGGGCCCAGCAGACACAGCTCTGTGGAAGTGGAAGGGTGGTGAGCTGAGCTGTCCCCCCGAAGAGATGTGTTGTGGTCCTAACCCCCCACCTGAGAATGTGACCCCATTTGGAAATAAGGTCTTTAAGAGGTAATCAAGTTAAAATGTGGTCATCAGAGTTGTCCCTGATCTAATAGGACCGGGTCCCTATAAAGAGGGGGAGTTGGGACACAGACAGGTGCCGAAGGAAGACGCGGGGAGCAGATGCAGGGAGAAGATGGCCGCCTGACCCGCCTGCTGCATCTCGTCTACAAGCCAAAGGACGCTGAGCACCGCTTCCCCTGACGCTGGGGGGACAAGGGGGGTCTTCCCCCAGAGCTGTCAGAGCACGGGGCCCTATGGCAGCTGGGTTTCAGGGCCTCCAGGACGGTGGGAGAGCAAATTTCTGTTATTTTCAGCTTCCCAGTTGATGATAATTCATTATGGCAGCCCCAGGACCGTAATACAGGTCGGTTCCAGGGGCTGGGCCGACTCTGGTCCCAAACCAACAGCCGTGCCTGGGATGTGGTTAAAATCCAGGGAAATTAAGACAAGCTAGAAGAGGATGGCGCCAATCAGCAAGGAGAGTCTCCAAGGACGACCCCGAGCAGAGAGAGCTCAGAGGAGACTCCGAACTGTGCGCGGCGCAGAGCCGGCTGGGGCGGACCACACCCGCCCTAAATAAGCTTCCCCACGGCCTCAGGTGGCCACACACAGCCCGGGGCTCTGATTTGCCCCCGACCCTGACCCCTGAGCTAGCGTGTGAGGACTGTGACTTCCAAGGAAGGAACACTGAACTGAGAGAGTGGGGGCGCCTGGCCTGGAGGGTGAGCAGCCCCAGTTCAGACCCTGACAATGAAAAATGAAATCTCCTACAAGTACTCAATTTAAATCTGGCGCCCGCCCCCCCACTGCCGCTACCTCCCACCTGTGCTCCTTCCTGCGACGTGATCTCAGGCCAAGGGCCACGGCCAGGTGTTCTCTGGAAGGGCCTCATTTCCTATGAACAAAACTTTCATCAGCTGGGTTCAATGGGCATTTCCCTCCTACTGGAGCAGATGAGGCCCAGGGCGAGCCGGGCCTACGTGGGAGGGGACAAAGGCAGGGCCGCGCTGCCTTCCGCATGACGGGCCTCCGCAATGCGCCCAGTGTCCCCGGGCTGTGCGGATTCAGCTCTGACGGCCCCATCCTGGGTAACCCTCAGCCGTCGGCCCACCAGAGTCGGTTCCCCGAATCCAGGCCCCTCCACCTCCCCACCAAGACCCCCATCTCTAGTGCACGGAGCCCTTGCTCCCCCATAACCTTCACAGTTTGGCGACTGAACCCTAAAACACCCCCTGCCATTTCTGCCAATGAATTCTGTAGCTTGTTGGGCATGAGGGAACTCTCTTTCCTTGTACAGACTCAACACAAAAGAATTCTGAAACTCACTTTTAGTAAGAACTTTGAACTAATTCCTTCTTGAATCTTTGGATCAAACCTGGACGTCACCTGCCCTTGCATTGAAGAGCCTCTGGCAGGCCGAGCGAGGGTCATCTTGCCCTGGAGCAGGAATATGCTGCCAGGTCTCTCTTCTGTTAGCACCTGGTTTGCATCGAAAACTTGGCAGGTTGTTGGAAGGACAAACTCTGAGTACATCAGTGTCACTTATAAAGGGAGGAAAACCTCTAGGCTTGTTTTTGCCAATCTGCTTACTTTGGAGGGAGCAAAGCTATGACCTGGATCAAAAAGTAGAGTTGCCTGTGGGTTCAAGGAGACCACGAGTCTTGGCGGAGTCCACGGTCTGTTGTCCCGGGCTGCTGAGGTTCACCTGGGCAGGTGCTTGTCAACGGGTGACAGATGCCCCACTGGCTTAAGCAAGAACAGGACGTCATCAGTTCATTCATTCATTCAAATACAATCATCGTGCTCCTACTATGTGCTGGGCATGATTCCAGGTGCTGTAGGTGGAGATGTGAGGAAACCGGAGCCCTGTCCTTCCGGAGCCAGCACTGGAATCACAACCTCATGATAGAAAATTCTAGACGTTCTAGGTCAGGGGTTCAAATGGCATTGAAAGACTCAAATTTTCTCTCTCCCCCCTCAGCTCTCAGGTGCTGTTCTCCCAGTGGTTCACACAATGTGACAGAGTAGGGTCTCGTAGGGACCACTCGAACTGTAGCCCAACCCTGGATCCACCACACTGGCCAGGAGTGGGGCTGAGGGGGAAAGGCTCTGATTGGCCAGCCTGGGCCACGTTTCCATGTCCACGTCTACGGCTTGCAGCGGGTGAGCGTGTGGGTGCAGGGGAACCAGCTGGCCGGGCAGGCCTGGCTCAGCCATCTGTGCCTGAAACCCAAGGCTCAGTCTGTGCACCCAAACCCCGTGTCCCGAGCCGTTGGCGGGAGGAGTAGCAAGTACGGACGGGGTGGTCCAGGCTCCCGGCAAAGGAGAGATGGACGCCGGCAGACAAAGTCAGCTGACTTCCCTTAGAATGGTTCATTTCACCTGTCAGCTTGGCTGGGCTGTGGGGTCCAGCCGTTTGGTCAAACAATAGTCTGAAGGTTTGTGTGATGGTATTTTGCAGATGAAATTAACATTGAAATCAGCAGACTTTGAGAAATTCCCATTGCCGTCCACAATGTGGTGGGCCTCGTCCAATCAGTGGAAGGCCTGAAGAGAAAGACTGCGTTTCCCCGAAGAGGAGGGATCTGCCCCAGGCAGCCTTCGATCTGCAGCTGCGACATCACCTCTTCGCTGTGTCTCCTCCCTGCTGGACGGGAAGCCTCCGCAGCCACGCGGGCCAGTTCCTTAATATAAATCTCTCCCTCCCGCCCCCACCCCCCTCACCATATAGGGCCGCACAGGGTACCGACTGACCAACCACATTTAGGCTACGACATAAGCAGCACCCTGCGGAGTCCTGCTGTGTGGATGCCCGGTCTGGTTCTGACCTCAAAGGTACACCTTTGTGGGTTCGAGAAGATCTCATTTTCCCTTCCAGGGTGACCTTCCCCCAAGCCCTGGGCTTCCGCTGTACACTGTTAAATCTTCCTGCTGTTACCAGTTAGAATGGAAACAATTTACTGCTTAAATAATTTATCCGGATTCTGCACAGCCAGTCTTTTGCGGCGATTCATCAGCTAATAAAGAAAATTGATTTTAGAAGCCAAAGTCAATATGAGGTTAGGAAAACACTCGCCTATTTGCATGTTCCTGCCCAGAGGTTCTCCGTGGCTCCGTCCGATGGGCGTGTCAGCGAGGGCGCCCCGCGCTGCAAGGCTCCGTTCGTTCCCTGTTTTTCAGGTACCCTTGCAACTCTCCGCCCAAAGCGGAAGGGTAATAGATGTGGGAATTTTCTTAGCAATTTATCAGTAAGAATGAAGATTTCTTTCCTCCGGTGCCCACTCTAGGAGACTACTTGCTAGTTTCAGGGTGAAATGGCCTGAATTTTAGTGGAGTCCATGTTGGAGGGTATTTTTGTTGGATCCCGTTCCAGTATGAGCAACGCGCCAACTTGAGCATTCCAAGTGTGTTTCGGCACATCTGCTCTAATAGTAAAGATTCATTTGTGTTTAGAAGAAATGATTTGCATAGAGACAATTAATGTAATAAGGTATCCAGAAACACTCTTTTCCCTTTGAATAGCTCCCTTGTAATTGTGTTCATTTAATTCATTTTCTTACTAGGCCCTTTGTTCACAGATAATGAAAAGGTGAATTTCAGCTGAACCAGGAGGAATTCACAGCATTTTGATTGTGAGGCTGCTCATGTTGGTTGTTCACCTTTCTCAGGCAAGTGCGTACACAGGGAACAGGCTCACCAGGCAGGCTGGAGCAGGGATTCTCAAGCTGGGACACCGTCAGGGTCACCTGGAAGCTCGGGAAAGCAGGTTCCCCGGTCTCCTCCCGGGAGCAGCGGCATCGACAGGGCCGGGGGCGGGTCATTCGCATTTTCAGCAAGTTTTCCAGTGATGTTGGTGCTGCTGGCCCAGTGATTCCACTCTGGGAACCACATTCTTCAAAGGCTGTTGGAGAGTGGGTCCAGATGGATCAATGGTAGTGATCGAATCATGGTGAGTTACACTCCCTGACTAAGCATCTCTGCATGCTTAATCCTGCGCAGGTGAAATAGAATTTAGAAAATTACAACCCAGTTTTCAAATCCGCTATTTAACTTCTTGCTCTTGCATCTCCTGGTGTGTTCAGAAAAGCCAAGCAGCGATTCCCCGACCCCAGTCCTTAGTTAAGTGGAACATGGAATGGGTGGATGACACCTCACTTGTCCTTCCAGCCCATCGCCCCAGTTCTCGGCCCCTCCAGTCCCCACCTGCCACGGCCGACACTCTGGGAAGAAGCGCGGTTTGTGCGGCTCGGCCGTTGGCTGTGGGAGCCCGAGACACTAGCCGGGGAGGGAGGAAGCATTTTCATTGGGCTGGGGGTGGGGGAAATAGGAGGCCAAATGCCGTCCACCGTGGACTGAAAATTAGGGTGATGATGATGATCATGACACAAATTAAACTCGATTAGCACAGGCAGCGCAGGACTCTACGGACCAGGCTAGGATGTTTGTTCTGATTAGTCCCACACCCATGGGGTAGATATTTGCCAAATGCTCTCGCAGAGCAAATGGCGAATTTCAAAACGAGCTCCTGTCTTCATCTGGCTCTCGGTCACACGGTGGGGGCCGGAGGGGCTGTGAGAGCAGAGGCGGCCTCGTCTGCCGACCGGGGCTGTGCTCAGCAGGGGTTTCCAGCACACCCGTGTTCTGCCCGGGATGGCCTCCCCCATCCAGGCTACAAACTAGTGCACATCCTCCCAGCATCGGCTCAGACCCCACCCCCTTCAGGAAGTCTCTGCAGAACTGACTGCTCCCGGACTCTCAGCTCCATGTGGATCAGTGTCTTAGGCCAGAGGCTGGCAAAGCATGACGCAGAGACGGCGGCTCAGTTGTGTAAATAACATTCCAGTGAGACACCGACACGCCCATCACTCACAGATTTTCTGGGCTGGTTTCGCATGACAGCAGCAGGGCTGAGCAGCGGCCACCGAGGGCACCTGGCCAACAAAGGTGAAAATGTGCACAATGTTTCCTTTACAGAAAAAGTGTGCCGCCCTCAGACAACTCTGTCCTAGCGTGTCACCTGCCGTGGCGGTTTCTGGCTCACCCTGGGTCCCAAGCTCTTCAGGGCGGAGAGCACGTCTTGGTTGTCTTTTCACTCCCAATCCCCACGAGGTGCCGGCACCCAACAGACTTTACTAAATGTTTGCTGAGTCTAAGTTTGGAGCACCTATGGGGGCCCCATCCTCACTGTCTCAAGGCGTCTCTCCTGACACCTGGAGGGGCTGTCCTCTCCCCGACTGTGGGATGCAACAGAAGGGGTCTGCAGAGCCGGGCCCAGTGCATGGCTCCAGGACACACAGCCGCAGCCCCAAGAATCCAGCCTTGTTTGACGTTGGAACCCGAGGGAGGCCATCACCTCGAGGCCAGGGTGATCACCAAGACTGGGGTGGACGGAGAGCTTGTCTGCCCAGGCCTCCCTGTACCCAAGAGTCTGGCGCTAGCTTCCGTGCCGGGGCACCCCACGCAGGTGCCTGCGGGATCGTCAGAGAAACCAAAGATGAGGGCGACATTGCCTTTATGGTTATTTCCTGTTTTTCTAGTAGTTCTGTTCTGTAAAGCTATCGTGGACACTGAGTTGGCAGACGCTGAGGGAACAGAGGGCCCAACTCCCAGCAGCCTCTGTTTGTAACATTTGCATCAACCAAGCATAACCTTGTCTTATGCGTTTCTCCTTAAAGACACCTGATTTAATAAACACTGTGGATTTATTAACACTGAACTCATGGCCGTGGCCAGCAGCACTGTCACTCATGCCTGTGCAAGCTTCTCCAACACGTGTTTCCCCACAAGGCACGTCACAGCCTCCTCGGGCTGGGGGACACTGGACGGTGATTCAGCCCTCCGCTTGGGGCCTTTTGAAACAGCAAAGCCACCAACAAAAAGCACAACAATGCAAAAAAGGTGGTACTGAATAGCCTGCAAAAAGACACTTGTTTATGTCTGAGAGCTGAAACCGGGGGACAAATGCTATTTTTTTCAACCTCAGCTGGGACATGCACACTGGGGAACTCGGAATTCTCACCACTCCGTGAATGGCCGTGATGCTGGGGTTACAGGTAAATTTTGGAGAGTGGGCAGGTGTGCAAACGTGAAATCTGTGGATGATGAGGATTGACTGTATGTTTTTAAGCATCGGAAGAGGCATCATAAAGAGAAATGGAGACTTCACTGGACTCCCTCGTGCTTACGGAGATTTAGTATCATTTTCAACAGGGGTGTCCTATATCTCTGGGACAGGCTGCTGGGCTCCCCGATAACAAGTGTTTCATCCTGTGAAATGGGGCAGGGTAACCAATCACTCTGGTTACTTACCAGCAACAGGGATTTTAGAAAAGATGAGTTAAGAAACAGTTATTGCAAAGTAAAGGTCACTGTCTACAATTCCGCTGTCAGTGTTGCAGCCCTTCAGAAAGCCTGGAAGATCGCCAGACTCCTGCATTTCAGAAGAGCAGTCGTTAAATTTTGGCTCCTGTTCCAGTCTCCATGCAATTCAGCTGTTAAGTTGTGCACGGATTCTAGCTCCAAATCTGCCACGGGGGACCAGCTCCAGGAACGAAGAAAAGCAGTGCCCAGCTCCGCTCAGTCCTTCCGCATGGGAATCTGGCAACAGGTGACGCGTTGCATATGCAGCTACCTTGGGGCCAGAAGTCCCTTTTCTAGAAATTTACCCTGAAGTTGCCCTCTAACAATGTAAAAATAAATATGCACATGATTATTTATTATAGGATTGTTCGTAATTGCCAAGTATCAGAAACAACCTAAATGCCCACACGTAGGACAGGTTGAGTAAACTGTGGTGCTTCCACAGGATGGAGCAAGACACAGCTGTCAAAAGAAAAGAGAGGCCGGGCGCGGTGGCTCCGCCTGGAACCCCAGTACTCCCTCCGAGGTGGGAGGATCGCTTGAGCTCAGGAGTTTGAGCAAGAGCAAGACCCCATCTCTACTAAAAATAGAAAAATTAGCAGGTGTGGTGGCGCACGCCTGTAGTCCCAGCTACTTGGGGGGCTGAGGCAGGAGGATCACTGGAGCCCAGGAGTTGGAGGCTGCGGTGAGCTGCGATGATGCCACTGCACTCTACTGGGGTGACAGAGTGAGACAGTCTCAAATAATTATCATCACATAATAATAAAGAAGATGGTCACGGGCTACTGTGGAGTGATTTCTGGGAAAGATTGCTTAGCGTAAAAGAAGCAATATTCGCGGGAGCACGGATCGCATGCCAACACCCGTGTCAAACTAAAGGCGGGGATAGAAAGTAAACAAATAGGTGACTCCGTGCCCAGATGTGAATGGCTCTGATTCTAGGAGTGCCTGCTCTTGCTGGGGTCGCAGGTGGGCTCCCTACCTGGCCAGCCCACCTCACCTCGAGAGTGGCCGTGGAGGGGCATGGCCGGCTCGTGGGTGCCACGGACCCAAGAGCGTGAGTGGCGCCAGTGTCATCTCCCCTTACAGTCGCTGTGGCCTGGCCTCCCTGTCACACCTGAGTCGTGCTGCTTGCACCTGACTAAGGAATGAGAATAAAACCGTGAGTGTTACACCTGGCCCCAGACTGGAGCATGGGGCTACCTGGCTGATGCACTGCAGCGGGCTGATGGCAAAGCCCAGAAAGTTTAAAAATTCATGAGAAGTCCTTGCCCTTTTGGCCCGCCGTCTCTGGGAAAACAGGGGCTCGCTCCTCTTGTTTAATAAGCAGGCAGCCGGGTTGCCGCGGCTCCCAGCCCTCTGCAAACATCTCATCTTATTATTTCCCCGCCTGGGAGCCCGCGCACCTCTGATTGACACGTCAGCGCAGGGGTGCGGCCGGCAGAGCTTCTGCCTGCGAGTGTGCGCGTTTAGCCGCTACAGTGTGATCCGGGGCGCGCACACCCTCTCCCCACCCAGAGCCGCCCAGTGAAGGCCGGGGCCATCGGACAGAGTCCCACCCGCCTTCCCGCCCGAGCTGGCGCCACACACTCAGCCCCTCGCTCGGCGCCTGTGCCTGGTTTTCTCTGCTACTGCACCGGCTCTCGGTGCCACAGCCGGCAGCTGGGGCTGGCTCCGCTGTGCACAGTGGGCAGAAATGACGTGAAGGCAGCTCCTGCCTTTTTCTTTCCTTTCTGAAGTTGCCTTGGATTGGAAGGAATGTTTCCTAAGCCTTTGGGGGTTCAGGGGGGTGGGGGAAGCCAGAGTAAACGCAGGCTTCCTTCTAATTGGAACCAACAAGGTGTTCGCGAGGCTGTGAAATGTGATTAAATTGTTGCCAATCAAAGTCACCTTGGCTCGTCAGCTCCACCAAGGCGAAGTTCAGGAATCTGCCGCCGTGAAGGTGATTGATGACAGATTCTTGGGGACAAGGGGGTGACGCTGCCGGAGGGACAGAGTGGGAGTCAGGTTTCTCACAGAGGCAGAGAGAGGCTCTCAGAAGTGTCCCGGGGCCCAAAGCCCTCGAGTGTGTCTCCGTAGTGGCGGGAGAGATCGCAATCGAAGGCACCACTCGGATCTCCGCTCCTCCCTCGGGTGACGTGTCAGTGTCCAAAAGCCTGGAAAAGGGCCCTGTCCCGGCTGCCTGGCTGGAGCTCGACTAGGCGGGTGCCTCAGTCCCGCCCCCCACCCTCTGGATTCATTCTCATCACTGTCCCTATTGCTCGGCCCCAGGAAGCCCCCAAATTTGCTTGGCTGGCCTGGAGCCCCAGCAGGGGGTCCTGGGTAAAGAAGGGTCCCAGGTTCTGCCGGCTGGGGAGGTCTGAAAGAGAAAGAAGACAAGAAAAAAAGAATCAGGGAAACATCAGGCTGTGGGAAGACATCTGCCTGCCGGCTCAGACACACTCCTGAGAAAAGGGACAGACGGGAACGCCCGGCCAGCCTACCGGTTGTCCTCTGACGCCAAGCTGAGCAGCCGGGAGCTGGTGTTTTCCTTCCCAAGCTCTGTGACTTCTGGGACGTGCCCTTTATTTTCATAAAGACACAGTGATTACGTATGCCAGTCACCAAAGATGCACCGAGTCTCGATGCTCAAAGACCCATGAAATCCCACAGCGGTGTGATTGCACGGTGGAAGCGCAGAGGCCGCAGACCCTCTTCCTGGCCCCATGGGGACCGTACACCCGTTACAGCGCTGCGGGTGGCCTGGTGGCTTTGGGCTATGCAGCGGTGGGGGCACATTCGGGAGCTCTGGGGACAGAGCGGGAAGAACGTCACTAAACGAGCTAGTGTTAGGTCTTAGCAGGTTTCACGTTTGTTAGGTGTTTAAGGAAGACGCAGACACATCTTTCATGGTGGGAAAATACGGTTCTTAAAAAGGCGCGGGAAATCGTCCTGAGATGTGCAGCGACGCTGGAGCCCCTGCAAGGGTTTGCGCTTCTGGCGGTTCAGAAATGAAACGGCATGGCATTTGCTATTGATTTCTCCCAGCGAGGGCTGCGCGGGGGAGCTGCGTGCGCAGGGTGAGCCGTAGAAGGGGGTGGAAAGGGCGAGGGTTTAAATCCTGAGTAGAAAACTAAAGGTGGCTCCGGAGCAACGGCCATGAAATTTGTAAGTAACAGTTGAAAATGGGCATCTGGAAAGCGTTTTCCGGAGAGGGCTGTCGGGCAACACAGAACACAAACGACCGCCTCTCCAGACACCCGTTAGCACTCTGCATATCTGGAAGCTATTTTTAAAAATCACCTTTGAGCTCACAAATTTGCCAGCTAGCAGAAGCCAATCTTTGGTCCAAGCGTTATGATAAATCCAATATTCAGTGGGAAGTTTTCAAAACACCCACTTTGTGGAGTCAGTTTTTTCATTTTGGCTAAGTCAAGGTCAAAGGTCGCCCTCCCTGGTGGGCAGCTACCTTGTGTGTCTCATCACGGATCCGTTCACTAACATCGGAGGGAGCAAGGAAACAAAACGGCATTTGTAGCCATCCTTGGAGCGTTTGCACCCTCAGGCCATCCTGATGGCTCCCCATGTCTGTTAGCCCCCTGGGAGGGGGAAGGACGGGTCAGGGCCATCCCACAATCCCGGCAGAAGACGAACACTCAGAAGTGCAACTTGGCATCAGGCCTCAGTTCAAAGAAGCTACAGAAGATCTGACGTGACCCCCGGACAACACGACAGGCTGATTCCAAGCAGGTGGCGTGTTACTGATCCGGGACGGGGCAACCAGACACCCACGAGCGCTGGTCCCGGGCGTGAGGCAGGCGGGCCGCCTGCCAAACCTGCTCCCGGCGGGGCGTAGGCCTTCCTCTCTGTGTCCCTGGAAGTCACGTGTCTCAGTAGCTGAGGACAGCACAGCCGCTGTGAAAAGCCCCTGCAGTGGTCAGTTTTATGTGTGGACTTGGCTAAGCCATAGTGCCCGGCTATTTTGTCAAACTCTATTCTAGATGCTTCTGTGAAGGTATCTTTTGGATGGGATTAGCACTTAAATCAGTAAGATTTGAGTAAAGCACATGACTCTCTATAATGTGAGCAGGCTTTATCCAATCAGGTGAAGGCTTTGAGCAAAAGATTAAGGTCTCCCTAGGAGGAAGCAATTCTGCCAGCAGACGGCCTTTGACCTTGAGCTGCAGCATCAGCTCCCCGTGGGCTCCAGCCTACAGGCCCGCCCTGCAGGCTTCGGACTTGCAGCCTCCATAAGCCTTAAAATCTCCCCCATTTCTCTCTCTCTCTCTCTCTCTCTCTCTCCACACACACACACACACACACACACACACCCCGCATTGGTTCTGTTTCTCTAGAAAACCCTAATGTCATCCCCTAGGCTGGTCGGGGTTTGAGTCATGAAAACAAAGCACTCAGGAGCACACAGGCTCACATGCTGTCTTTCCTGTGACTCACACGCAAGTGGACACTTTTCCATCTCATTTGAGAGCTCGGCCGAGGCTCCTTCTGTGGCCTGGTGAGTCAGCCCCAGCTTCTTTGCGGGGCGAGGACTCGGGGCTCAGCACCAGCACCCCCCACCCCGTCGAGAGGTGTGACGCACAGCTCACTGGGCAGGTTGCTTAGCCTCAGTTAGCCGCAAACATCCTCACCTGGGACAAGGTGAAATCGTGACTTTACAGTGGAGAAGCCTGGCAGAGCCCCTGTGGGGTGGAGATGTAGAAGCCTCCTTCCCAGAGCTCCTGAGACATGGGTCCTCCGTGTAAAGCACTTAGTGCAGTGACCTGTGATGATGGTGATGTGATTGCCGCCTCTGTGTGTTACTAAATTACCTTGCAGAAGTCTAACCAAGTTAACTGCTCTGGATCGTTTAAGAGTTTTCTTGTTTAAAATCAAAACAAGGCCCCTTTAGCGTGAGGGGCCTCCTCTGTGAGGTGGTGCCTGGCCAGCAGCATGACCGTCAAGGATGTCACAAGGGCCGGCATTTGTGCCCCATCCCTGGTCCTAAGCGAGCCTCGCCCCTCAGAGCTCCCTTCTGGGAAAGGATCTCAGGACCGAGGGGGCCTCCCGAGGAAGGCGCCCATTGGAAAATATCCTCTTCCAATCTGCGTCTAAAATACAAAGATGCCAGAGGCATCTGGCGGCAGAAACCAAACAGGAAAAGTAAAAGGAATGTCAGGACATTTGAGAAGCTTAGAAAAAATTAGGAACCGTCCAATCTTTCACTGCAAGATCAAACCCACAACTTTTGAATCCAGCATGCCGGAGCCATGGCAATGGTTTGTGAGGGCTGGGGAAAGAAACCCATAAAAGTTGTTGCAAATTGTATCTGTTCCTTCTTTAGCCAGAAAAGTCTCATCTGTGAACACAAACTCATTAGCAGAGAGATGAGCAGGGCTTGCAACGCACAGAGCACTCGAGCTATCTTTATCTCCACGTCTTGGACCGAAGCAGCGAGGCAGAAGGCAGAATATAGCGCCTCTTCCCTTCTGCTCAACTGACCGCGCAGAAGCTCAAGGGACTGCAAAATACCGGCTGTGGGGAGAGGGGGTGGCGGGAAGTAGCTCCTAGCTGCAGGGCGTGTGTGTCAGCAAGCGCTGCCCCAGAGTCAGGGACCAAGCGCCGCGGCAAGACACGCATAGCCTCGATTCAAGGACATGTCAGCAGATGTGGGGTCCAAAAGGCAAGGTCCTAAGCAAGGGCAGAGGCCTCGAATCCTGGCTTCATCCACTAGCAAAAGGACGATGTTCCTGAACGTGAGAAAAACCTCAGATCCAATCCTGGTGCATCCGGGCACTAGCTGTGACAAAGAGCACATCACTTAGCCTCTCTGAGCCTCAGTTTCCTCCCTGGTAAAAAATGGCAGACGATGACTCACCTCATAAGGCCGCTGTGAGGTTGAACGGGGACTCCCGGGGCAATGCCTGGCACGTCGTCCCTGCCCGACCTGTGAGTTTCGTTCCCATGGAGGAAGGAACGTTGCATTTAACTCCAACCATACTGAGGGTCTGATTACGGGATCTCCTGGCTCTGAGCTGGGCTCTGTGCTGTCCTAAGGTTTACTCAAGGATCACCTGGGTGGGGGAGAAGTTGAAGCTCCCCCACCATGACTCAGAACCCAAAGAGCTTCTCATTCATCCGTCTTCTACCTTTCATGTGAGATTTCGTGTGGGGTGCCACTCAGGCGTCCCCCTTGACATCCTCTCGCCTTGCAGAGGTGTGGCTGGCTTTGCACGCATGCGCACCCTCTCCCAGCAGATTGGCTGGGGCAGGAAGGCATCGCCAACACACTTCTTCCCTCGCTGTGGGGAAACACGGCAGGTAGAAATGCAAAATAGTAATACCCCATGAAGGAAAATTGGAAAAAATCTAGCAAAATCCTATAAGCATTTACCCTTTGACCTCTGGAACAAACAGGAAAAGACAGGAGCCCAGAGCATCCGGCACAGCACTGCTGGAAAGCGCCGAAGACAGGTCACAGTCCCCAAGTCTACGCTGGACACTGACCGAATGGCCCATGGTGCATCGGACCAGCAGTTATGCTGCTGTAGAATGGGGTGAGGGCATCTCTTTGAATGCCCTGCAGCTCTGCAGCAATCTCCAGGACGCAGAGTTAAGTGAAAACAGCAAGGCGGTAAGTGAAACAGAAAAAGAAATATTTTTTCTTGTATTAAAATAATATATATATATTTTCATGTCAAAAGGACATAGGAATCAACCTGAAAGGGCTATCAAAGTTGGCACAATTTGAGCAACAAAAGGACAGTATTAGATTACAATCCAAACAATAAAACCGATATCCAGGTCCATACTGATATAAATAAACAATTATATCAACTGATCAATCAATTAATTGGAGGGAAGGGACAGATCCTCCTTACAGAAACCCCCACTTAGTAAATACAGACATCCCCCTTCCAGGGCGTGGGGCTTAATTTCCCCTCCTTGGGAGTGGGCTAGACCTAGTGACTCACTTCCAAAAAATAGAGGATGGAAGGAGAAGATCGTGACTTTACAGTGGACAAACCTGATAGAGTCCGTCTCAGCCGAGGTTCGAGGTTAGTATCGCCGGCGTGGAGTCATGTGAGCATCACGCACTCCTGACACGACGTGATCACGTTTCCTCTGCGATCTTCTTCTCCACATCTCAGCTCGGTGTAATCGCAGGACAAGCACAGATGGAGAGGCATTCTAGAAAATTCCCGACCTATGCACTTCCAAAGCTCCAAGGTCATAAAGACCGAGGGGAGGCTGAGGAACTACACGGTCGCCGTGGATGACTGAGGAGACAGGACAACTAAAGGTGGCCTGGTCTCCCCGACTGGGTCCTGGAACAGAAAAAGGATATTCGTGGAAAAAAGTGGCGACCTCCAAATACAGTCTATAGTTTAATTAACAGTATGTTCTAGTGTTAATTCCTTAACTGTGGAAGACGGGCCCTGGTTACGTAAGATGTTAATACAAGAAGAAGCCGGACACAGGAACTCTCTGCACTGTCTTCACAGACTTCCATCTAAAATTGTCCCAAAATAAAATATTTTAAAAATATTTATATTTGTTGTTTTTTATTTGAAAACATCGTAGAAAGATGAGACATAAACCACAAATTGGTGTTCTATAGAGACACTGAAGCAACAGGTTAAAGAGGAGACAGATAGAGCCATGTGGTTCTGAATATGCATTGTTTTACAGATTTGATTTTGGAAACTTGTAAATATTTTATGGAAGTTAAAATTAAGTAAAAACATAATGAACATGTTTAAGTGGTTATCCACATGCAAAACAATGAAGTTGCATCTCTACCTCACACCATATAAAAATCCAAAATGGATCAAATACCCGAAGCAGTCCGTAGAAATCTAAAGCAAAAATAAGAATGAACTTAGCAAAATATATAGAGTTGGGTTCATAACCATGGGAAAGAACCAGTTTAAAAGACTTTAAACAAATTGGATTATACAACTCTGGTGAGATATGCTCTAAGGTAAAATCAATGTAGAGATACTTGTACGGTTTTCATAAATCACGTTTTTGGTGGTAGTGCTATTTTTCTGAGATGGTTCTCTGTGTGTTGTGGGATGAAGAGAGTGAGCAGGTATGTTGGTATCAGGAAAATAGAATTTTAGCTGTGGAGGAATACCATACAGATGCAAGATGATGATGTTTAGTGAATATGGCATAGTTCTTACTTTAAATTGAGAACATCCATATAAACTAATGATATATTTTCTTATTAATTAAAAAATGTTTCCTAAATATCTGTGATTCCATACTATCCAAATACTGACACACCCAGTAGCAATGAGCACTCCTGGAGCTCAGACTGTCGTCTCTAAATTCCATTAGGGGAACGAGGGCTCCTTAAATAAACAGCTGATTTCAAATATGAGGCAGAAAATGAATAAGATGTGCTCAAATCACCTTGCCACATCAGAACAAAAGGGAGCGAGGAAGCTACCGAAGACTAGTAGGGTCGCATAATAATAATAGAGGTGGTAATCGCAGTAATAATATTAATAATAAACAACAACCCTGAACAGCTAAGTTGAAGAGAGTTCCACTGGGCATAAATGGAACAATTTAATCATCATTAAGAATAATAGTGGTAATCAACTGAAACACATCAAAGATATTTAAATTCATGAGTTCACAGCGACACAAAGAACAAACAAAAACTAAAATGGTGAAACAGATGAATCTAAAACTCATTGTCACCTTTGGAAAATGCTAGGGAACTGAATCATTATTTTGAAAACTGTTAATCAAGGGGAAAGAATCAGGCATTCCTTCAACTATTATTTTAATGAGGGTAAGTTTCTTTTTATAGAAATATTCCAGCTAATCAATAAACAAGGAAGGAAAAATATAGACTATTACCATTTTTCAGCCCCTCACGGAACAATGGATCTGGGCAATGGTCACCAATGGCCTCTAACATCACAAAGGAAAAGACAGGCGGCATTTCTC
Source organism: Avahi laniger (assembly GCA_963575035.1). Classification (NCBI taxonomy): domain Eukaryota; kingdom Metazoa; phylum Chordata; class Mammalia; order Primates; family Indriidae; genus Avahi; species Avahi laniger. Next base: position 14,658 of record CAUYSK010001218.1, on the reverse strand, counting down.
CGGCGCAAATGCACAGCGCGGCGATGGGATGCTCCAGCCCGAACAATCGAGCCTGGATCTGATCAAACTCTCACACCTAACTAACGTTTTACATACACGAGGGGATGAATGACATGTTAAATAACCTCACACAGGTGCGGTCAACGAGACCCAGGCTGCAGGAAACCGCGGAGGACAACTCTGGTTGGGAGGGAAAAAAGGCAGAGGGGGGGAACCCACAGGGGAGACTCCGGCCAGTTGAAATGTGTGAGTCTAATCGAATTTTAATTCAAACAAACAAAAACTCCAAAAAGGAAGAAAAAGATGTGACAACTGGATAATTTGAACAACGACTGACGGTTTGGTGATATTACGGAATTATTGCTGAGTTCTGCATACAATGATGATACGGTCACAGGGATTTTTCACTGAGTCCTTATCTTTTGAAGATACAAGCCAAAAAATTTACAGAAGAGATGATGTCTTGCCCAAAATTTGTTTAAAATAACTCCAGGGAAGGCAGGATAATTGTAGCTGGATGGTGGGAACGTGGGGTTCACTACACTACGCATTCTAGTTTCGTGAGTGCTTGAAATTTTCCATAGTAAAAATATTTTAAGGACCTAAAACACTTTATGCACCAGTCGACATTGCCGATTAGATGTGGAATCATCGGGCCTCTCCACACATCCTGATCTATCATCTTCTAAAGCAGAGGTCTGGGATCTCTTCATTACGTTATCTTGGAAAACATTTATTTCCTAATTTCATAGGCCCTAAGCGTGACGACCTCTGTCAGGTGCAAGCAATGCAGAAGGGGACAGCCAGGCTCTATCTTTAAAGCCTAGAATGGAGAAAGAAATAACAGGACATAGATCACAAGACGGCCTGGTGGCCGTGTGAGCAAGGGGTGCGGCGGGTTTAGCGGGGAGGCGCAGGGGCAGTTTTGTGCTGGGCCGAGGGTGGAGTCCGTCATGAGTCTGGTGATTAAAGGGGCAAAGTCCCGGGGGCTGACCGAGTAGCAGTTCGGAAGCTGCTGTCCGGGGGCTCACGTCTGTGGGGAGAGCAGAGGCAGTGCGCATGTCACAAAACAACAGTCTCAGTTCGTGATGCGTGGGGCCAGGTAATAGAGCGAACACGGTCACGGAGCTGATGTGGTCCTGGAAGTCCTCCCTGAGGGCGGGAAACTTGAGCCGAGGGCAGACACAAGAACGGACAGCCTGGCAAAGACCCCTCTCTTCCCACGCTCCTCCTGGTCACTGGCCTCCGGCCACGCCAGCTGCCTCCCGGATGGTCCTGGAGCTCACCACGCATGCACGGGGCTCCCACCTCTGCACCCGCCGCTCCCCTTCTCCGGGAACCGGAGGACTTGCTCCCTCCCTTCCTTGAGGCTCCACTCAGCTGCCACGTTGTCATCAGAGCAGCCCTCCCTGGTGGCCCACCTTGGGAGCATCCCCTTCCCCTGCCCCTGCCCGGCGTTACCCCTCCGTGGCATTTCCCACCACCTGACACATCTCATGTTTACCTGCTGGTTGTCCCTTCTCACCAGGACAGTTTTAGCTCCAGGAAGGCCAGGACTGAGTCCATTCCGGAAACTTGTGTAGTCCCCGTCCCTGGAGTAGGCTCTGGCATATGGAGAGGACATGACAGATACTTCCTGAACAAATGAACAATGATAAGAACATGGTAGAAGAAACATTTCAATTTCATATATCAGCAATGAAAAAGGAGATGGAATTTATACTTTTATTGCTTTTGAAAATGGAAACTAAAAAAAAAAATTAAAAATCTAATAGAAGATGTGCAGGAATTTTATGGAGAAAATTAAAGAGATTAATTTTAAAACACTACAGAAAACATGATCAGTGTGTCACATTTTATACAAATTAAAATTATCTTCAAAGTAATCTATAATGTGACACAATTCCAATTAAAATTCTAATCCTTTATATAAAGAAAATTGATGTGCTGATTCTGCAATTTAAATGTACGAGCGAAAGGATGAAAATGGCCAAGACCATTCTGAGGAAGTTGAACGAGGTGACGCGGGCGTGCAGGGGAGGCTGCCCTGTCCGTCGTCAGAACACGTACAGTTACGGCGGGAAAGCAACGGTAGTAACAGCTGACCAGCCGACCTGAATACGGTGCCAGAAACATACGTGCACATACGGAAGATTAAAACATGAGAAAAGAGCTATTACAGACCCGTGGTGGAACAGTGGACTAATCAGTGAATGGAGCTGGAACAACTGATTAGCCACATAGGAAATAAAATAAAATTAAGTCTCTATCTCATTGTCTCATGCCATGTGTGATATTCAATTCCACTGGTATAAAGACCTAAATGAGAAAAGCAAAATAATTCAATTTAGAAAAAATAGTATGGATTATCTTCAAAATTTCACAATAGGGATTTTTTTTTTTTGGAGACATTTGCTCTGTTACACCAGCTAAAGTGCAGCGGCCTGGTCATAGCTCACAGCAACCTCAAATTCCTGGCTCAAGCGATCCTCCTGCCTCAGCCTCCCGAGTAGCTATGACTACGGGTATGAGCCAGCATGCCCAGCTGATTTTTCTTATTGTTTTAATAGAGACGGGGTCTCGCTCTTGCTCAGGCTGGTCTTGAACTTCTGACCTCAAGGGATCCTCCCGCCTTAACCTCCCAGAATGCTAGGATTACAAGTGTGAGCCACCACGCCCAGCCTGGATGTATTTTTAAAAGAAGATTAAAAAGGCAAAGCCACAAAGGAAATAATTGCTAAATTCAACTACATTAAATTAAAAAAACACAAACCTTTCTATCATCAGAAGATATTATTGTAAAAATGCAAAGATAAACACCGATTAGAGCAATTAGGCAAAAAAAAAAAAAAAAGAAAAGAAAAGAAAAAGAAATAAACAGTATCCATACTGAAAAGGAAGAAGTAAAACCATCTCCATTTTTAGATGATATGATTTTGTACATAGAATATTCTGTAGAATCCACAAAAAACTATTAAAGCTAATAAACAAGAATACAAGATCAATATATAACCATCTATTGTATTTATGTACATCAGCAATCAATAATCTAAAGATAAAATTAATAAAACAATACCACTTACAATAGTATAAAAAGAATAAAAGATTTAGGAATAAATTTAACAAAAGAAGTATAAGTCTTGTACATTGAAAATTAAAACAAAAATCTACACGTGAAAAGATACCCTATGTACACGGATTGGAAGGCTTACTATAGTGAAGACGGCAAAACTCCTGAATTGATCTTCAGATTCACGTGCAATCTCTACCAAACTACCAGGTGGCTTTTTAAAAAAAATTTTTTGAAGAGATTGACAAGGTAATTTAAAAAGTCGTATGAAGATTCAGGGCACTCAGAATAGCCAAAACAACCTAGAAAAGTTTCAAAACGTACTACAGAACTACCAATTCCAAAACTTACCGCAGAGCTGCGGTAGTTAAGACCGTGTGGTACTCGCACAGGGATAGACTACAGACCAGTGGAATAGTCTCGACAGTCCAGAAATAAACCCGTGCGTTCATGGGGAACTGGTTTTCAACACGAGTGACAAGACAGTTCACCTGGGGACACGACAATGTTTTTAACAAGCGGTGCGGCTACAACTGGATATCCACACACGAAAGCACGAAGTTGGATGCCAGCCTCACAGCACGAGGTTAACCCGAAGCGGATCAAAGGCCTAAATGTGAGAGCTAAACTGTAAAATTCTTAGAGGAAAGCGTAGGCATCAGTCTTGGACGAGGCAATGGTGTCTCAGGCACGATGGCCAAAGCATAAGCAACGGAATGAAACAATAAATGCATCGGACTTCATCACAATTAAACACTTCTGCACTTCAAAGGACACAACGAAGTGAAAAGATGGCTCAGAGACTGTGAAAAATATTTCACATCACGTATCTGGTCAGGTTCTGTTATTCAGTACATACAAAGAACTCTTACGGCTCAACAATAAAAGGGCAAATAACCCAATTTAAAAAATGGGCCAAGGGTTTAAATGGACATTTCTCCAAAGGAGACATACAAAGGGTCTACGAGCACCTGAAAAGATGTGTAGCATTGTTCGTGTTTAGGGAAAGTGGTTCAAGATCACCATGAGGTGCCACTTCGTGCCCACCGTGATGCTATAATCAAATCAAACCAAATCAAAAAGGCAGATACATAAGTGCTGGTGAGGACGTGGAGAAGTCGGAACCCTCGTAACCTGCTGGTGGGAATGCAAAACGGTGCAGCCACTTTGGAATCAAACTGTGGCAGTCCCTCAAAAATTTAAGCAGAGTTTCCCTGTGACCGAGGACGGCGGGCTGAATAGCGGCCCCCACGGACGTCCGCGTCCCGAACCCGGAACCTGTGAGCGTGGGGAGGGCTCTCTCCAGAGAGACTGCAGATGTGATGAGATTAAGCTACAAATGTTGAGAGGGGAAATTATCCTGGATTACCTGGTGGTCCCAGTGTAGTGACAAGTGTCTTTGTAAGAGGCGGGAAGGAGGGGGGAGCAGCGACAGAGGGCCCAGAGGTCAGCGAGGAGAGAAGACGCCGGCTGCCGGCTGTGAAGACGGGGCGCGAGCAGCCGCTAGGAGCGGCCGAGGCAGCCACGGGCCCCGCCTAGAGCGTCCAGAAAGGAGCACGGCCCTCCCGACACCCGGATTGGTGTCCAGGGGACTGATCTGGGACTTCCGATCTCCGGAACTGCAGGGTAATACACTCGACTTGTTTATGCCACTGAATTTGTACAAATTTGTTACAAGAGGAATAAGAAACTAATACACTCACTATTCCATTCCTGCGGGCACACCCAAGAGAATTGCAAACACTACATCCACACAAGAGTGTGTACGTGAATGCTCACGGCAGCGTTATTCCTCGTAGCTAAAAAGTGGAAATGACCCAAATGTCCATAAACTGATCCACGAATAAACAAAATGCGATGTATTCATACGCTGGAATGTTATTCAGCCACAAGCAGACATGAAGCACTGATATGTGCTACGACACAGATAAATCTCGAAAACACTGTGGTGAGTGAGAGACTAGACAGAAAGGCCACATAGCGTGGGATTCCATTAGCACGAAATGTCCGGAACGGGCAAATCCACAGAAATAAAAAGTAGACTAGAGGTCCCCAGGGCCTGGGGGACGGGGAATAGGATTAACCGCTTATGGGGTGGGGGGTCTCATTTGGGGATGGCGAAATGTTCTGGAATTAGACAGTGGTGTTGGTTGCACATGTCGTGAGTGTGCACTTCAAAGGGTGAATTTTATGTGGATACGTGCAGTGTGCCACAGACGGAGTGAAGGTGCTTGCTTGTAACACAGCTAACAACAAAGGACTGGTGTTGAGGACACTTACGTAACTTTGAAACATGAATAGAATAAGAAAATGGACAAAATGTATGAATGGGCAAGTCAATAAAAAGAAAATACAGATATAAATACATGATATAAAACAATAATAGGAGCCCTTGTGTACTGCTGGCCAGATGCAGATCTTATAACCACTGGAAACGTCATATCCATCCCAGTGAGATCCGGGATACTTACCCTAAGGCCCAGCGATTCTCTTCCTTCCTATGAGCCCATAGAAACTCGCCTATATGTTCAAAAGAAGATAACTGGTCGGGCATGGTGGCTCATGCCTATAGTCCTAGCACTCTGGAAGGCCGAGGTGGGAGGATCCTTTGAGCTCAGGAGTTTGAGACCAGCCTGAGCAAGAGTGAGACACTGTCTCTACTAAAAAAATAGAAAGAAATTAGCTGGACAACTAAAACAAACAAACAAAAAATATATATATATATATAAATTAGCCAGGCATGGTGGCACATGCCCGTAGTCCCAGCTACTTGCGAGGCTGAGGCAGGAGGATTGCTTGAGCCCGGGAGTTGGAGGCTGCTGTGAGCTAGGCTGATGCCATGGCACTCTAGCATGGGCAACATAATGAAACTCTTTCTCAAAAAAAGAAAAAAAAAAAAAGACAAGTAAAAGAGTTCATAGCAGTTTTGCTTGCAATAGGAAAAAAAATCAGAGAAATAGCTAAAATGTCCAACCATAGAAAAAAATATGTATTTATTACCACAGGATATTACATCAATGAGTAGAAATGACCATGAGCTACAATTTTCATGAGAGGTACATCTCACCACTGTGTTCAGAAAAAAATATTTTAAATTTTAAAAAATTAGAAATACAAGTTGCAAAAGAATGTACCATAAGATATTGCTTATATGAAGATCAAAAGCACACACAGCAATACATACGGGTGTGTATATATGAAGCGCAAGGAAAAGAGATGTGTATTGTGCCAAAAACCAAACTTAGAATGTGTTACTTCTTAGGGAGAGCAGGAGGCATGTGACTGAGGAGGGGCGGCCAGGGCTTCAGTTACATGCATAACATTTTCCTTCTTGACCTCAGTGACCAGTACAAGAGCATATATTGTTTTATTCTCTGTATTTGTTGCATATCCTGAATATCACATAAGAATTTCTAAAAGAAAAAAACAGAAAATAGAATTTTGAAAATCTCTTATTCAGAACATTAAATTATAAGATACCTATGTTATGAATATAAAATATGTGAATGAACTAATCTATAAACTTAATGAGATTCCAAAAGCCAAACAAGTTATTTCATGAAAGTTAAAAACTCTCACCTCTTAACAAAATCAACTCATGATGGATGACAGACTCAAACCTAAAGCATGAAACCATAAGAATTCTAGAAGAAAATGTTGGAAAAACTCTTATAGACATCAGCCTAGGCAAAGAATTTATGAAGAAAACACCCAAAACAATCACAGCAACAACAAAAATAAATAAATGGGACCCAATCAAATTTAAAAGCTTCTGCACAGCCAAAGAAACTATCACTAGAGTGAACAGACAACCTGCAGAATGGGAGAAAATATTCACATGCTACACATCCAATAAAGGGCTGATAACTAGAATCTATACAGAACTCAGGAAAATCAGCAAGAAAAAATCAAACAATACCATTAAAAAGTGGGCAAAGGACATGAACAGAAACTTTTCAAAAGAAGATAGAGTAATGGCCAACAAACATGAAAAAATGCTCAGCATCGTTAATCATCAGGGGAATGCAAATCAAAATCACAATGAAATATCTCTTAACTCCAATGAGAATGGCTTTTATCAAGAAGTCCCAAAACAACAAATGCTGGCATGGATGTGGAGAGATAGGAACACACTTACACTGCTGGTGGACTGCAAATTAGTACAACCTCTATGGAAAGTAGTATGGAGATACCTCAAAGAACTAAAAGTAGAATTATCATTTGATCCAGCAATCCCACTACTGGGCATCTATCCAAAGGAAAAAAAAGACGTTCTATAAAAAAGACATCTGCACTGCAATGTTTATAGCAGCACAATTCACAATTGCAAAGATGTGGAAACAACCCAAGTGCCCATCAATACATGAGTGGATTAATAAAATGTGGTCTATGTATACCATGGAGTACTACTCAGCCATAAAAAAATAATAGTGATGTAGCACCTCTTGTATTATCCTGGATGGAGCTGGAGCCCATTCTACTAAGTGAAGTATCACAAGAATGGAAAAACAAGCTCCGCATATACTCACCATCAAATTGGTACTAACTGATCAACACTTCGGTGCACACATGGAAGTAACATTCACTGGAAGTCAATCAGGTAGCGGGGGAGGAGGAGATGGGTAAATCCACACCAAACAGGTGTGTGTGCACTGTCTGGGGGATGGGCACACTTATAGCTCTGACTTGGTTGGTGCAAAGGCAATTTATGTAACCAAAGCGTTTGTACCTCTGTAATACTCTGAAGTAAAAAAATAAAATAAAGGAACTGACTATTGCAATTACATGGAAAAGCAAGTATTTAAAAATAGCCAAGGAAATTTTGAAAAAGCTGCACAAAAATACATGACTGGCCCTATCATACCTCCAAGTTCATTACAAAATTACAGAAATAAAAACTGTGCCATTGGAACAGTGATTAGACACTAATGCGATGGAACAAATCAGAGGCCAGGAGTGGACAGACACACACATCGACGCAACCTGGGTTTTGACAGAGGTGGCATTAAATTCGTGGTAGGAAAATCGAATTTGTATCTCAAAACCACACACACAAAATGAATTGTAGGTGAATTAAAGTTTTTAAGTGTGGAAAATAAGCATAAACAGTTTAAAAGCAATGAGAAAGGATGTCTGTATCACAGGGGGACAGGCAGGATTTTTTAACCAAGCAGAAAGGCAACAATCGTAAAGGATCCTATCGGCCCCCAAAAGTCTACGCGAAGCAGCCTGACGTTGCTAGTTGCTGGGGCGCAGTGACGACGGGGCTATGTCCTGAGAAGTGGGTCCCCAGGCGATTTCTCATCGTGCGGACGGCGCAGGTGCACTCGGACAGGCCTAGGCGGCACAGCTCCCTGTGCTCCCGGGCCACGAGGTCCCACCTGTCGCTCCTGGACTACAAGCCGCACAGCAGGTGACCGCATCGAGCTGTGTAGGCAGCTGTGACTCAATGGGGAGTATTTGGAATCTAAGCGTAGAAAAGGTACAGTCAAAATGTGGTATAAGAGATAAAAAATGGTGCACCTGTGACACAGTGCTTGTCCCCGGTGGGGGTGGGTGAGGCGGCGGGGCGTCTAGCAGGGCTGGGGAGGGGCTGGGGCCCCGGGCGAGAATGACGGTGGCGGGAACGGGGTTTCCTGAGCCTGCCCGGGGGAGAACTCCGGGCTTCGCGATTTCTTCACCCCCCTGCTCTGCGAGTGGGTCGTCACGGTAGAGCAGGTGGTTTCTCGCCGGCTGTCCGACGGCCCGCTGCTTAGAGGGAGACCCCAGATGCCAGGGATTTAGACCCGCCCGGAGCCCGTCATCTGTGCCCGTGTAAGGCTCAGAATCGGTGGAGACAGACGCTGTGTGGCTTTTTACCCGATCCCTGCCACGACGCGCAAGGACTGGGTCTGCTCGGAGAAGGACAGAGGACAGTCGACAGCAGGACAGGAAGCTGAAGGGTGAGGAGGCACTGACAGCAGGCGGTGACGCGCCATGCGGGATGGGCATGTGCGGCTGTGGGGAGGAGTTCTGTGCTCCGGCGCTGGGGCGGCGGCAGGTTCTGTGAAAGTGGACGTCATGACCTGGTGAGCCTGTTTTGGTTCTATCCTAGAGAGATGCTTGCACAGAGGCCCGAGCCGGTGCCCAGGCTTTACTGGCAATAGTGACGTTGCAAACCCCCAAGTTACTCTTCCAGGTGGAAATGGAAAAGTGGGGGTGTACTCAGGTGCAGGAAGTGTGTGCCGAGGTCACGAATCTGTGTGTGTGTCTGCATCTGCTTATGCTATGTCTGTACACACACGTAGATCTACCCCTGTCTGTCTACACCTAGAGCTAGACCTGCACCTGTCCTTTCACCTGCACCCATACCTATATGTCACGGGTTGAGCTGCGTCCCCCCAAATTCACAGGTTGCAGTCCTAACCCTCAAAATGTGACCTTATTCGGAAATAGGGTCTTTGCTGATTAGTCAGGGTGAGGTCATCCTGGGATACAGTGGGCCCCTAATCCAATGTGACTGGTGTTGTTATTAAAATGGGAAATTTGGACACCGCTCGGGGAGGATGCCGTGTAAAGGTGAGGGCAGAAATGGGGGCCATGTTTTCACAAGCCAAAGAATGACAAAAGTCACAGCAAACACCAGCAGGGGAGAGGCACAGAATAGCTTCCCTCTCAGAGCCTCAGGAAGAACCAGCCCTTCCAACACCTGACCTTGTCCTGGAAGCGTCCAGAACTATGAGGGAGCAGGTTCCTGTCGTTTGAGCCACCAGCTCATGGCAGCTTGTTACGGCAGCCCTAGCGACAGAGTGCACTGTTTTTGCATCGTCTGTACCCACAACAACCTGCATCCATAGCTCTACCTATTCCTGCACCTGTATCTACACCTGTATCTACACCTGTATCTACATCTACACCTCGTCGTTGGTCTCTCTGCTGAAGCATCTCCAGGCAAAGCGTCAAGGGGTAAAAGGCACAGCTTGGGTTATGCCACAATAATGCAACTCGCATAAGGTCAATAGTTCATGAGAAGTTGATAGAAAGTCACGTTTCTACTTCCTCAGGCCAAGAGGGCACGGCACCCTTTCTAACTCTTCTCTTTCCCATGTCCCACATGCGTCCTAGAGGGACATCCTGTCGTGTCTTGAAACACACACGGACTTTGGTCACCCTCACCGCTTCCCACCGCGTCCGGTTATTCAAACAGAAGCCAGAGCAATCCTGTTCAGCCCAGGCTCGGGCCCCTTCTTTCATGGTCCAAGAAGAAAAGACACATGGTCCCCTCATGCTGGACACTGAACGACAGGACAGGAGCCTAGAGCCACCTGGCTGTGCTTCCTGTCCCTCCTCCCTCACTCTCTCCTCCCTTCACGGAAGAAGCCCTTCTGCAGAAGCGGAGACAGCAGTGGAGAGAGCGAGAGCAGGGGACAGAGAGAGACAGAAAGAGAGAGAGAGAGAGAGACAGAAAGAGAGAGAGAAACAGAGACAGAGAGAGACAGAGACAGAGAGACAGAGAAAGACTGAGACACAGAGAGAGAGGGCGAATTTGAGAGTGTAAGGACATCTGGACACCTGACCACAGTGTGGGGACCCCTGAGACCACCTCTGCCCTTGGACATCTCGGCCACAGGAGCCGATAAATCCCATTTTAGCTGCAGCTATTTTGAGTTGCGTTTCTGGCACTTCTCCCTGAAAGCAGCCAGCATGTCGTCGTTGCTGGCCTGCTGTTGATGCACGAAAATATTTGCAGACTTGAGTTGCATTTGCTGTTTCCAGAGACAGTGACAATGAAGGGACAGGCACTTATTTACCAAGCGATCGTCCTGGCGCTGTGGGTCGGCAAGTGCTACACCGTGAGGATTCGTCTCATCCTCGTCTGCAAAGCACCTGGAAGACTTTTCCAGACTTCCTGGCCGTTTTGGGTTCCTCACACGTGGACTAGGGCTGCCGTGATGACTAATGAGAGACCTGAGCCGCGCGGATGTGCTTGGGAACAGACACGCCCCTGTTCAGACCTTTCCTCCTCTTGCCAAAGGGGCTTGAAGCTCAGCAGGATAAAGAACGGATGACCAGGTGTAGGCGTCCGCGTGGGTGGGGTGTGTGGAGGGGACTCGTGTGGGAAACGGTGAGCAGGGTGGCGGGGGCAGGACTCGCCTGCGTGCCTCAGTTATCCGAATCCATCCCGGAGGCCCATGAGGGCCAGGACACCCGCCCAGATTGCGTGACTAATGGTCAACTAAGGGAAGCCCATTGCCGTCCCGGAATCCTCCCTTCTGTCCCAGGACGCGTCATCTTCTCTCTCAGGACCCCCTTGCTGCACGGATTTTCCCCCTCACAGCAGGACTGTGTGCTGACCCAATGCCTGTGACGTTGTTCCTCATCTCTGCCATGGCCACAGTGACCGGCAGCCAGAACCGGACCTCCTGCTGTCCCCAGCCCATCTGACCGAGTTTCCTCACTGTGCTGCTGGCTGGTGAGTAGCAGCTCCCGGTTCTGTAGGAACGCCACATGGGCGCTGAAAGCACGTTCACACATTCCCCCAGCAGAAGAGACTGAAGCTCTGGCCACCTGGAGACATCCTCGTGCAGAATCACAGCCCTCGTGCTGCCCAGGCAGCTAAGGAGGCGGCCACAGCAGCTGTGACCGGACACGCTCGTCTGCAGGACGTTCTACTGGCAAAGCTCTCGCGTGCTTGTGACCAAGAATGGAGGTCATTTCGTGCTGTCTGCAACTCGGAAAAGAGGCTCAGTCAATCCACGTGGTCCAGGGGTGGTGGGGGGATGGGGAGAGGGTATAATGTATCTTTTTTTGTCTTAAATACCAGGGACCATGTGGGCACAAAGAGGCCCTGCTGGGGTGTGGAGGGGCAGTGTGGGAAAGGCAAACATTCTGCACCTTAGTTCAGAGGGGAACAGCAGAGAAGTGAGGGGGGCGGAATCGGGTGTCAGCTCTTGGACAGGGCCGCGGTGGATTAGAGCTGAATCTTGCGGTGTTGTCCTACAAATCTCCCCTCCTCCAGAGGAGGAGGTGGGGGGAAGTTATTAAACATTTTGAGAAATCAAGACGGATGCTATAAAAATCAGCCGAATAACAACTTCATTACATTAAAGCAAACAATCGAAGGGCTTGCGCTGTGTTGTCTCCAAACGTTTTGCACGCACGGCCGTCTTTCGTCTGCGCATCGGTACACGTCTTATGGATAACGGGTGTCATAAAAATGACGAATTGCTTAGGTGGGTTCTTTAAAAAAAAATGAAAGGAAAGATCATTCTTAGACATTTCCTTGAGGGACAACCACAGCACAAAAACGACAACTGGTTCTCCAATTTTGCCAGTTTTTTTTTTTCCCTTTTCTATTTGGTTTTATTTTGTTTCTGAAGGAAAATGTTCACAAGCACCAACATCTCTAGATTTGCAGAAAATTAATTCTGTAGATGATGTGGAAACGATAGCCTATAAAGTTAATGAGATATCACCGAAGACTGGATAAACAATTAGCAGTATTAGCTGCAAAGATAAACCGGGACCTGTTGCCATCGAACAGAACTGCAACTAATTAAATTGAGAATTACAGCACAGGCGTGCGAAAACAAAGGCAAACTGAATGGGGGTGGGGGGATTAATGGAGCCAATATTGCAAAGGCACCACTGTTATTAAAAATGAGCAGGAGGGTGGTGGGATTAAAGCCATCCATTTCCCCTCCCGCAAGCTTTGCTGGGTTTTGTTTTAATCATGGCTTTTCTCCATGTCCTCGCGATCCCGCTGTCTGTGTCTGGCGCTCTGGGGGTCTCCTGAGATTCTAAGTTTGCAGCATCTCACGTACACGCCCTGCAGAGAGCCGTGTGCTTACGTGAAGGAGTCCCTTCTTGACCCCACAGACTGTCCACAATTCCCTGAAGCATGAAATTGGCTTCCTTGTTTCTGAGCGTGAGGAGCTACAGGCCTTCCTGGGAAAAACCAGATGCTTCTCAGATCTCAGCATTTTGTGTTAGATCTGAGAACCCCACAGCGTGTCTCTCAGGGGCAGAGAGCTTGATTTATCCTTTTTAAAAAAATTGACAGTCTTCCTGTTCCATAGCTTTGCCTCCCCTCCTTCTTGTCTTGGAGAGCTTGGAGCATCCCGGGGCGGCTGGTGGAAGTGGGAACAGAGTGACACTGGAGGTGGATGGACGCTTCTCTCGGGCAAAGACCTGCGCGGGGTCGGTGCCTGGCCGCTGCTCTGGCCCCGCCCCCCAGCCAATGGAGGAGACCTGGGAGAAGCAGGTGTCTCTTTGTGAGATCCAAGGTTGGCTGCAGCGAAGACAGGAGAGAACAACAAAAAAAAAGAAAAAAGGAAGGGGAGACTTTACCCACTTTTCTGAGTGTATCTAGGTGTTCTAAGAACTCTGGAATCTTCTACACCTGTGTTTGCTGAAGAATCCCATAAGGTCCCCTCACTTCCATGACAGCCAGAGAATCGGCTGCAGGTGCTGCGCTCCTAGTGGAGGAGAAGCCGGCCCTGGAGGAGAATGGTCACTGCACAGCTCCGAGTGGCCAGCGGAAGAGGGGCAGGACAATGAAGGTCTTCTGGAAGCCCTTGCAGGGTTAGAGTTGGGAAGGCTGTGCGTCCTTAGCGATCCTTTACAAACGGCAGCAGCGGAGGGGACCGAAGGGCGTTGCGTCCCACAGAAACGTAACCCGCATAAGCAGGTGAGCATGACCCAGTGGTCTGAGGATGGCTGCTCCATGTTCGAGAACATCTCTGCCGCCATGGGATTTCCCGGGACTGGAACCCGAGATGCTAAACTCCCACCAGAACTTCTCCTCCCAGCGCCGGGCTGTCTCCACTCGTCCCTCTAACCGGACAGACTCCCTCACTCTGGCCCCGAGGGCTCTTTCCCCACTACCGTGAGAGGAAGACGTGGGGCGGGGACGGCTTTCTCTGATCCCGCAGCCCTGGACGCGGACCACTCAGCGCTCCCCCATCCTATTCTCTTTTGTTCTCTAACTGGACGCATCACAGGGCTCAAGGATGGCTGTCGGCACTTATTTAAATCTGGATGCTGAGCTCTGTTCAGCTCTGCCTCCCGGAGCTGCTCGTTCAGGAAGAAAGCGGGCCCAGGGTCCCCCACAGCCTCTGCCTCTCCGCAGGTCACCTCTGCCGCCAGTGGCGGTTTTCTGTCTTGCTCTGTCATTAGATAAAGGTCGGCTGTCGACACCGCGGCTGGAGAAGCAGCCTCATCAAAGAGGCCGACGGACGGGCCGCCAGGTTTGATGTGCTCGGTCTCTGGCGGGTCGCAGCGTGGAGGCCTCGCTCCGGGCCTTGGCGCTCAGTCTGGCGGGACTGGCCGCAGGGAAGCAGAGCTTGTTTGGGGAGACGTTGGAGGCGCATTCGGCGCTCAGCAGTGACCCTCCAGATGGGTGGCTACCTCCACCCTCGCCAGTGGTGAGTGACTGAGTAAAGGTGCCACAAGGGCCATTCGACTGGGCGTTTTGCTGCCATCCGGCAAGGACTCAGAGGCCCCGCTGTGAGGTCCTCCTCCCCATGGGGCTCCTGTGGTCCCACGAAGAACTGGGAGTTGGTGCCAACTGAGCCGCAGCCTAAGTCATCCCACACTGGAAGGGAGCT